>JAMKCH010002694.1:0-52192 GCA_023653785.1 Ophioderma brevispina
CAATAGCAGTAAGGGCGAAATGGATGAATCAAACGAAGAATACATTTAAGGCGTTGGCGGTTTGGCAACTCCACGACTCGCACTTCCAAATGTTCCTTGACTCTCTCCCTCAGAAAAAATACTCGGCTTACATATAATTAGAAACCCAGTAACAATGCGACTGACTCATAACTATTCTAAAATCTATCGATGCAAAATACTGAAGCTTCACGCCGTGGCTTCACGTTTCGCAGGCCTGGTTTGCCAGATTATATACTACTTATATTATTCCGTCCCAACACGCGTTTATAACACATTAGAAACCCAGTAAATTGCCGACTGAACGGAATATTCCAAAATCTATCAAGGCCAAAACTACTATTGTCATTCCTGTGCCCTCGCTCCATGACCATCTCACACCTTCTACCAGTACATCATCTCCGTCCCAAAACGATTATGGCGTAAATAAAACACAATTCACACGATAGAAACACAGTAAATTGTCGACTGAAAGGGAAAATTCCAAATTCCATCAAGACCAAAATACTATGCTTCGCGCACACCACACATAATTAGCAGTTAAAACTTTTTTATAATTGTCCACAAGCACAGAAGGGCGACTAGACTTTCCTCCTCCCCGGTGGCAATAGCGAAGTGACCATTTCCAAGAAAGCCGGTCAGAGCCCTCCGCCTCCCGATAAATACAAATCAACCCCTATTGGTTGTGAGGACAAAAGGGTGAAGTACGAATGGTTCCCATACACTCGGTAACCAAGCAACCCAAAGGGATTCAGACGAAATCATTTCCGTGTTAATCAGTTTATTTGCTTTTTTCAATAACTTAATTATCTTCATTATTCAATGACACTACTTCAAATAAGTCTGCAGTTATCCCCTGTATGCACTGTTTACATTTTGCTGTCAAAATATATCACAGACCCTGGTACATCATTTAAAGAGACAAACTGGCACATTTGGAAATAGTGCCCCGGCCCTCAAGATGTTTCAAATCGATATTTTTTGCAACATGGTTGTAAGGCTTTTTATATACAAAGCTCTCACTCACCCGAAATATTAAGAAGACAAATCAGCTTCCTTACGGGTAAACATAATGATTTTATTTAACGTCGCCTGGATGTTAAATTCGCAGACGCAAATGGTTGGTTAACAAAAGAACACACGCACTCCGTCTGGCATGTTTCCCACGCTATGCACACTTTGATCGGTCCTAACTTTTGTGTTTTAATATCAGTGAGTACGATTCAAAAATATTCATGTAATATACACATTATTTGGATAAAGTTATGGAAAACTTCAAGTTGGCCTAACATTACCTGGATGTCTTTATATCCTCATATCACTGTCCCTATATGTTCTGGGTAGTTATTTTTTATAATCTGTTCTCTTCCAATGGCCAGACTATCATTTGAGAGCAATTGAAGAAATTTCATATTTTGTTGAAATTGCCAGTGGCGATTTAAAGACACTACAGTGATTGTTTTGAAAGAGTCCTAATCTGTGTGGAATATGCATGAATAGCTTAAAAGTGAAGATAAGTCGGAAGAATTCTCTTAAGTTACTTTTTTCCAACTGAAAAATTGACTGACTTAAAAGAGGAAAACGGCGTGTTTCAAAGAAACGAATCTCCAATTCAATTACATGTTGTAGCTAGTAAGTGTCCGTATGGACACTAATGACTAAAATATCTGTTTTGTACTTATAAGGTTACTTTTGGTACTATCATTTGTACGGTATGTTCTGATCTTTCCTAGTTACAGACATTGCAAAAATCTGATTTTTGACTTTTCCAATTTTGCAAATCACTGATAGTGCCTTTAAAAACAACAGGACGTGAAACATTAGAACCCACAGTTTTCTATGACCCACTTGCCCAACTCAACTGTTTGAACACGGGAAGATAGTGATCTTATCAGTAAAACCTGTTATTTGCATGCAAACAAGAACTACGTAAACAGTCACATAATCTAATATTAGACCAAGTTATATTTAAATTCAAATATTAAAGGCTGACTCAGAGATTTCAAATTATATTTTTTTTTAATAAAAAATAATAAAAATAGTCAAGTAGAACTAAAGATAGCTACCTAAAATACCCAATTCCATGAAACAGATTATTTGTTTTGATGCAGTAAACACTGAGCATAACAGTACCATATGACACTGTGTATAACAAAAATTCTGGATCTGGAATTTTATTATAAAGTTGTGATTTTCTATATGAAGGACATTAAATTGAGCTCAGCTATTTCACACATACAGTGATTAGAAAGTGGGCAAACATTATGTACATGAGAGAAACATGATCGGTTAGAAAATTGAGGGCGCCATCTTCAGGAAATCTCAGAGTCACCTTTTAACTGTCTATGCGTTCAAGAGCTGATAAGCAGGGGAATGAAATGCAATAATCTTTCACCTTCTTATCACATCTACAGTACTGAACAAATAAACAGCTAATATTTTATTTAAAGGCTGACTCAGATTTCCTGGGGAGGGTGCCATCAATTTTCAAAAAAATTGTGTTTTGCATATGCATAATGCTTGTCTATAAAATAATCGCTGTGTGAAATAACTAAGCTCAAATCGAAGTCCTTCATATAGAAAATCGCACTGTTTAAAAATATCTGGATCCGGGAATTTTGTTATACACAGTATCCTATGCACCGTTTTACTGTACACAAATGTGTACTGCATGAAAACGAAAAATCTCATTCATCTCCAACTTAGAATTGAACATTTTAGGTGAGTATCTTAAGTTCTAGTTGACTATTTTTAATTACTACACAAAAAATATATATATTTCAAAATCTCTGAATCAGCCTTTTAAAGTGACAGGAGGAGATTTTTTAGGATACGAATTTCTCTCAAATTGCACAGGATCGATTGTAGACCACCCACCAAGAACGTTCTGAAGGGTTATTGGACAAAGAAGTACAAAAGAAAACAGCAAAATTTGTTTTGAACTTGCCTGACTATCATAATTGTCCCCATAGAATACCGTGCTTTGACTTTCTGTCGTGCACGACAGAAAGTACGAAATCATCTTATTAATACATAAAGACGGCGTATTCGGCTTATTCACTTCAGGTGTGATCTAATACATTGGAAAGCATTCCAAATATGCAAAAACCCCGGGTTCAAAAAAAATTGGGGGCGCTTCTTTCTGGAAATCTCCTCATGTCTCTTTAACTCCTTCATTCATTTACCATATACAGTGAATTATACATTACCAGTTTCTCATTGCAATACTTTGATCAGGGATAACATTTTTGTTTTTGCCAGTGTATTTTACCTTTCACAGTGGGTAGTGACAATGAAGAGTGAATTTGAACCAGTGAACTTTGGACTTTCTAGACCAACAGACACTTTTACCACTAAGTCCAGACAGCTGAAAGAGTACTGAGTCTTTAAATTAAGGACCTAGGTCTGATTGTTTGATTCAATCCTTTTAAGAGATCGTTGCTCCGGAGATAAGGACCTGAGTTGCAGAATCTTTGTGGTAGTATTGAACATCATGGCTAGTTTCATTCCAAGACCAAAGGGAATAGGTTATTTGCCCATGGACAAGCAGCATTGCTGGGCTACTTGTCACCTTAAATCAAGGATTTTGTGTAACAGTACGTAGGTTATGATGGTCATTCTAGCTTGATTAGGGGTTCTTCCGCACTTTTTTGAGCTACATTATTACTATTCTTCCCAGAAAGTTAAATAATGGTCTATATTGGTTTATATGGGCCCTTGTCCAGCAAAAAATGTTACTCTTTAAAAGCTTTAAAAATCTATGGATGAGGACACAGATTAAATAACAGGAAGCAGGACTCGCCGCCCCTTTTGAATCAGACTCAACACCATGGAGCAAAAGTTGGGGGTATTGGTGTTTTCTGAGACGCATTCGAAGGTGATCATGGCGTATGCGCGACACGCGTAAATCGAAACGCTAAATTCCACAACGCACTTACTGCGTCGTAAGAGTGAGACTTCTGTGCGTTGGGCAGCTAATTAGCTTATATACCTGCCTGGAGAACTAAGTTCAATTAAATTTCTAACAGAAATTAAGTCTATTTGAAGTCAAAAGTAAGACAAACCGTTTTAAAAGTTACTATTTTACACATTTTCGCTTCTTTTTTTGACTTTCTCAAGATTTTTTTTTTAATAATGAAAATCAATAAAAATATGGCTTTTTATAAGCGGGAAAAAAAGTGGCATTAAAATAATTGCAAAAAACTTGACAGCCTTTTTTAAAACAAAAACGCCAGTTTGCATATTCGAAGCTTTTTCTGACAAAACTGCCTTTTTGGCCTAAATGGAATTCTGCTTCCAGTTACCAATCAAACATCAAACAATAATTATAAGACTTTGATTTTGTTGTATTTGAGATTATTTGGGTTTGTTTTTATGACATTTAACTGTTTGGGAATGCTCGGTCACTCTCATTTGGGGGAAGTCGTGTTTATACTTGCATTCCTATTATTTATAAGCCAGAAAGAAAACCTATTAAAGTATTTTAGAATCTTGCTTGTAGTGTACTCTTTCAAAATAAGAATAAAAAATACCAACTTACATAGAACAATAGGCTCATTCGTCAGAATACAGCCTCTTTTTTCAAAATGTTGGAATTAGCGGTGATGAAATAAAATCAAACAGAGAAATGGAAACCATTTTTATGTCATGACTATAATGCGTATTTGCACCTGATGCAACGCAGTATCAACGCGTTATTGACACCGCCAAAGCTTCGTTTGTGTTTTCGCGCGCTGATCGGCAAGCTGGACCCGATACCCCCAACTTTTGCTCCATGGCTGACGACGCCTTAACACGTGGCGGTATAGCCGAGGTACCGGGTTCGCCGCTTATTTAATCTGTGGCAGAGTCCAGGTTGCGTAGCATAACAGCACATTTTTGAAGAGTGCCCCCAATTTTTTTTTAAAATGTTGAGATTTTTACACGGTTGCATTGGTAATTGGCTAGAGATTACCTGTGAATGGTGAAGCTCGAATGTCTTGTTTTGCAAACGAAAGGGATTTGTAATTAGAAATTAAATTCTCGGAGATATCCGATAATAATTCAACGGCTGCCTGGAAACGGCTCATCATTAGGTGTTTTATCGGTTCAGGCAAGTCAAGTTCTAGGTTATCTTCGTTGAGGGTGGCACATTCATGATGGATGGACATAACTTAGCATTTCCAGCGCTGCCATTAAGTACAATTGGAATTCCCAATTCAATTACAAAATCGTATTTATGATAAAATACACATTTTTGGCATCTGTTGGCAGGTGGTATAGTTTCTTAGACATTACCAATGTACCAAAAATGTGCAAAAAATATCAAAATTTTAAATGGGCGCTCTCCAAAAAATGTGCGTTAAAGCAATGGGTATGTTTATAGCTATGAACACCTATTAAGGCTTCTTACAGTATACTTGCCCAGTCTAGTATAATCACATCCACAAACTAAAAAAATTAATTGGAAACTGGCAATCTTACAAATTCCACCCATAGGCAGATATTTAACCAAGTTTAATACAGTTTTGATGTGACCAAATTTTCATCTGGATCTAGCCGGCCAAAGGCAATGCATACTGGACGTAATAGTGAATTATATTATGCTTTTTGGTATACATGATGTCTTACCATGCCCACAGTGAGTTTAGCACAACACATTATAAATCACCACTATTTATAGTATTTAACACAGTCAAAAAGAAGAATTGCCCCCAATTAAGCTGAATTGGCATTTTTAGGACTACTGCCCTTTTGTCCCCATTACAAAACTTCAGAAAAATGCCTCTTTGTACTTTTGAAAAAGTTTAAATATTGGAGTTTTAATCTCTGCTATAAATATCGCAAAACCGGTACACCTGTAAGAGAAACTGTGCAAAATGATATTTTCTTAAATGCCGAGTGATGTGGTTTCTGCAAGTCAACGGACGAGATTCATATCTTGCTTACATAAAGGTTATTTTATTTTTTCTCAAACTAACCTAAGCCTCAACTCGGTACTTGTACTTTAGAAAGGTCTTACAGCCACCACTTTGTATGAAAGCTGCCGGAACAACTAAATGCATCATCATGCAGTTATATAGCCTTGATCAAGGGCTGTCCTTGCTAAGAACCGACAAACTTGTTAGTTTTCACACTGTAATCCATCATTAAATTTATTCTCAATTATTTGAAATCTGTGTCTTCAGGTTGAAATTCAGGGCATTTAGCATTTTAGGGCTACCCTGTATAGAGAAAGATTAAATAAAACAAAATAAAAAAAAAAAATTGGTACACTGCCTGGTAGTCTGTTGTCCACAATGGCTGGATCCAGGATTCCTAATGACTCTAGGTTAAAAACCACAAACACCTTTTGTGGTCAGGTGCAGTGTTTGTGCTAAGAGCGACAACCTTGATTACATTGCTTTGTGTTTTAACCTTCCCTGTAGAAAATCCTATCAAATTTTTGCAATGCCGACAGATATGACAAGGCGCTCTGCCTGAGCTGAACTTAATGAACTCGATAGTAGAAGCATGGAACATAAGCCAAGTGAAATTGGAGACCTCAAATTAGGTGTTTGATCGAGTTGAGTTCTCACCATTTTTTAGTTTTAGGGAGGGGGGGAGATATGCTCACTCCTTATATGATGACATTATTTATATCAGACGTGTGAAACCAATGAAAGATGTTGGTAGAGCGCCTTGAAAAAGGCCTAAGATAACACCGGAATTGTCAAATAAGCATTTTATGGGTTTGCTTCAGTCAGATGTTATTGAAGCTTAGACAGATTAAAATGTCAAACACCAATATCAAGTTGAAAGTCTGCAGTTCCAATGCAACCAAACTAGCCATGAGTTACTGTGGCACTCACTTTAGTAGTGAAACCCTGCTTGCCATTCAAAAAGCTGTAGCTTGGTACCCTGTGAGAAAAAAGAAACACGGATTGTTATGACCAGTGATTATTACACAGCAAGGCAGGACATGTAGTTAAAACAGGTTTTAAAGGCCTTTTAGACGCAGTGTCCTATCCAGCCGAAAGCGCAGATTGAATGGAATCGGTTAAATTTAGTGCCAGTTCACAAGGCTTCAACTGTTCTTGGGCTATGTAGCTCTGGTGGTCAGGACCAAGTGCTTTTTCAGGTTAATCTGCAAATGAGTAGTATAAGCCTGACTATCGTCCAACACTAAAGATAAAGTTTGGTTTCATTTGGGATCACGTAAGCTGCTGATGAACAAACTGTTTTTAATGCATTCAGTATTTTTGCATGGACAATTCTTTTCTCCAAGATAATATACACGCTATGCCATGCCCCCTTTGTGGAGGAGAAAACTGTTTCTCTATGGCGTTTCGTACGAGTTTTGTGTACTGAACATGTTTTGTGAAGAAATCTAGCCACAACCCACTCCCGCTTTTGACATAAATCATAAATTTGAAATCTTATTATTTGATTTCTTGCAGTTACATATCAATGCTACATGACCCTCGTAACTGCCAAATACATTTTCCATTTTTAGTTAGTATATAGGTAGATGTACCGCACCGCCTCTTTACACACATCGAAGGAATAGCTTGGTTATTGATGTGCACCACTTGCACATTGTTGGTGAAATGATATAGAGAATCACAAAATGAATATTTCCCCTGGCTGATAGGAATATTTAATGCGAAATTATACTATTCACTAAAGATGGACAAAAGATCAATTTGGTCAAGTTCTTTTCAGACCAAATTGGTACTTTTAACTATTGAAGTGAGTTTAATTGGGCTCATTAAGCCAAGTCTGTGCTAAACAATCAAAGCATGCACCAAGGTTAATTGTGAGGATTTAATTTTTGTCTCTAGTTATTAATACATAGTCCAAACAAATGAAACAACCTCTAACCCAATCATTACTTCGTAATGCATTCCAACTTTTAGGGAAGAGGAGGGACAAATATTCATGAGATGGACACATCACACAGAATTTGACAGATCCTGCCATTCATTGCTTTTATTCAAACAAACAAGAAGGATAGGCACAGGGGCGTCGGAACACAAAATAAAGTGGTACGGATGACGGGGGTCTGGGGGTTTTACCCCCAGCGGGGATCCAAGGGGCAGAGCCCCTGTTGGGGGTATAAGGGGGCGAAGGCCCCTTAAGCCAGCGATTTTCGTAATTTGGAGATCATAATTTGTACAGGAAGTTAATAGGACTAATAAAAATTAGTTGTATTATTAGAGGTAATAATGTTAAGAAGTAAATTGTTAAACGTGTAGCATGTTGTGGAGACGAAGAAAATGGACTTAAAGAGAATGATAAACCAACAAAAAAAATCACCATGTTCATTTCTCTCTTCCCTTCTCTCTTTTTTTTTCTTCTTTTTTTCCTTTTTCCTTTTAGCAAAAAAGTGGTACGGACACATCCGTACCATCCGTACCGGTTCCGACGCCTCTGGATAGGCAGAACAAAAATTGGGGCCCAACCAGAATAGCAGGCATTCTTACCTCAACCTGCAATTGCAGTGTAAACCATTTGCCAGCCGGCACTGATGCCATTCCTTTTGTAACCACATTATTATGACCTGCAAAAATCAAATATAAAGTGGTAATTTGTTGTTCTAGGTAGCCACGGATGAAGCTAAAACACTAATATTTTTGTATATTTTGAAATGATTCGAGCATTAATTAAGGATTAGAGCACGAAAACAAAGGGGACACAAAAGTGAGATGCTATACTTCAACACATTTGTGGATGTAATTCTTATTTAAGTTATTTTTGCAATTTTTCACTTTACAATGTGCAAGGATTTGTCTCAATAGAAATTCAAAGGGGATAACCCATCAGCCTTTTAACCTAAGAAAACTGCATCTGGCAGCCTTTAATTTATAAAGATTAATGTGGTAATTTCAAGACCCTGTTATGTAGCCATAAAGAAGGTGCAAACCAAACCTACACAAAGACAGAATCAACAGTATAGTTTACATATACATGTATCAGAAACAAGGAAGGAGAAAAAACTTAAGCTCAAATCTGACAGAATAATCTGAAATGGAATTTTCATGTAGTAAAGACCTTGCAAAAGACATTGTTTACTGAGAGATGCAGAGAGGGGGAAGACCCCAACCTTCACACAGGCAGTTGTTATTTAGTTATTTAATTAGGTAAGATCATCTGATCAAATGGTCTTACAGAAAAATAACTATAAAATTAAATCTTCTAAATCAAGTTAGTCCAAACTTGATTATAGTTAGGATTGAACTTTCCTCCATATACTTTTCTATTTCAAGAAGGTATGATTTGTTTTACCTTTTTTTTCTAAATTCCCTAATTTTCCATCAAATATTTTTTTCAGCCTAGATGGAAGGTGTTTTACGCTGAAAATCCAGGGATGTGTGTCTAAACAAACTACCTAAAATCTCATGTTGGCTTGTTTAAATCAAGTGTTCAAAACTTCAGAAAATAGATTTAGGTACAAAAAAAAACAGTGAAAATTAAGAACACCTAGTATTTAAAATAGAAACACTCAATCTGCAAAATCTAATATGAACATTTTCTAAATATGACTTCCTTTCATAAGACACCTTATTTTTATCAACAAGGGAGTTGTAGTTCTTTCTAGAAAAAAAATTACAAAAAGCAGTAATTTCTAGAAATACATACCCCAAAACAGAAGTGTATTGATGTGTGACACTGGTTCTTCTTGTATTCGATGACACCAGAAGAACATCAAAAATTGTAATGATGGTTTAATTAATATTTCTCCATATCAAACTTTGGTCAATGATCTTTATATGGCAAGCAAGAATTATGACCTCTGACTATAGTGGCCTATAGCCAAAACCTTAACTGTTAAGAATCTGCTCATCACAGGGATGGATAGTTTAAGTGATTGCATAATTTGGCATTTGTTCCAATTCCTTTTCAGCCATATTTTCTTTACACACTGCTATAGATTCCTAGTCAGATAACACTTCAAATTTTCATAATCATAATGGTTTGTTTGGAGTCCTGTTATGTAAATTAAAACCCTAAAGATTGAGATGAAATACATTTTCTTTGCTATCGAGGCCAGGGCAACTGTAAATTGTCCAACAATTTAAATTAGAAACCGAGTCAAAGAAACAGTTCCTACTATTGCCAAATACATGTATAGCCACATGAAAGTTATTAACACTAACCAATATCAGATGTCACCTCAAAGGTTCCATTTGTATTAACCCAAAAGAATACACCAGTGGCTTTAGCTGTGTGGCAGCCACCTTTGCTGACTCTAAATGCTATGAAGACTCCACCTTCCTTCTCTATCATACTATCAATGGCAAAAGTGGCATCTTTCCTGCAAGCAGAACATAAAAAGTGAAAATAACTATGTGTGAAACCTATTCTCAGCACCAGAAAAATACACAGCCAATTCCTTCCTAATGCCCCCTGACACATATAAGACATAAATGTCACAAATACGATTTAGTGAAACCTTTTTCGATTGTTTTATTAACTCTGTGACGCAATGCAAAATTTTCATGAGAACAGGGATCATAATTGACACACTGCAAAATCCCTTATTTCAATCAAGATTAGTAGAAAAATAAAGATTGAAACAAGTATGGTTTACCAGAAAATATGGCC
Source organism: Ophioderma brevispina (assembly GCA_023653785.1). NCBI lineage: Eukaryota > Metazoa > Echinodermata > Ophiuroidea > Amphilepidida > Ophiodermatidae > Ophioderma > Ophioderma brevispina. The sequence goes on from JAMKCH010002694.1 coordinate 10,585, forward strand.
CTGGCTAGTCAACCAACACACATCACTATGAATTCAATGAAGCTTGCATACACTACTGGATATAATGGACATTTTTGTTGAGAAAACAAAAACTGATTATTACCAATTTAAAAACAGATGATTTTTCTTGTGTCCTGAATTTCAGGTGTAACACTTTGAAGTCTTTAAATGTATGAAAACGGCTATGGAATTTCAAAAGGCAAATAATGTGATCATTACCTTGGGTTGTAACAAATGATTCCCCATGTAACAAATTTTGGAGAAACAAAATGTTACGTGACAGATCGACAGGACCTACATGAAGTTGATCATGAATAGCGTTGATATTTAATTATAGAAGAAACATTTTAAAGGGGCATGACCCAATTTAGTATACAAAGTTTTGATCTTAATAGAATGGCATTCACCCCAACCATCTGTTAAGTTTTGTGGTGATATTTCAACCAATTTTGATGTGAAAGATAAAAACATGATTTTGTAATCGCATAGAGTACTGTTTAAAATTAATATTGGCCGACCAAAATGGGGCACATTTTTGCTCATAACATCCAAACCAAACATCTTTTAGCCCTAAGATTTCAAAGGGCAAGTGAGAAAAATAGTAGCTTTCTTTAGATACCAAAATGTTTACCACTTCCGGTTATATTTGAGGTTCTGGGAACGAGGCTATTAGCAATTGGACCATGTCCCTTTAAATGTTCTGATGATGTAATTTGCACATACAATAATGCTGTGCCCTGTGTCTATATAATGTTCAAAAATTTCATATAAGAATTTTGAAACCAGCTGGGCTCAAAATGAGGTCAAATTTCAAACATACTCTAACAACAAACTTGTTGAGCTTGTTAACATATTGCCACGATGTAAATTTGTTAATCTTTCCCTGGAGATGGCCAGCGCATGTTAGTGTTGAAAAAAAACCTTGTGTGCTTGGTCGGATTTGAACCGGCGACCTTCATATTACTAGCACGATGCTCTTGCCAACTGAGCTATCAGGCCAAGGTTGGTAGAGGAGCGATAGATATTATCTATAAGTGTTAGGTTCTGAAAGGTGTCCCTTACTTTCCTAGCGGATATCATCATAACGGTATATTACATATCCAACTTATATTGTTTTGGTGAAATTTTAACCTACTTAGTTCTCCAGGTAGACAAGAGCAATTTTAATTCATCTTTCCCTGAGATGCCAGCGCACTCCGATGTTGAATAAAAAAAGCTTTTGGACCTACCCCTATGAGATAATATCTATAATATCTAATCGCTCCTCTTCCAACCCTTGCTCGATCAGCTCAGTGGGGCAAGAAGCGTCGTGCTAGTATATGGGGGTGTCGCCATTCGAATCGTCAAGCATGCAGAAGTGAGCCAATGTTCACAGTGATTGACATCCACAATGCAAAACGCTGTCCTCATGTCTCTTTCTGTTATTACAGACAGCAAACGAAATGCCACTTCTACCTGAACCTTACCATATAACCTCTTTTGCTTTGTGGCCAATTGAATCGGAAATGTCTCTGCAATATTATTATCAGTGCACTAACAACAATGTATGCACAAGACCTACAGAAAATCACAACACATACTACCTTTATTACTGCTAACCATCCCACACTTCCATTAAAATTACAATCGCTGATACGGGTGTCACAACATCATTACACCCTACAAGAGATACTCTGGTATCAACTTTCTCATGCCAGCTGTTTTTGCGTATCCATGGTATCGCGTATTTCAAACACCCCTGCTTTGATCACAAATACTTGCCCTCCTGAATTGTGGGTAACCTGCATCAAGAGATACACAGCAGTGTGGTGTAAAAACAGATCATGTAAGTCTTACCAGTTGAATGTTCCTATGTCCTATTACGGTCAGGTTTGGATCATCTGGGATGCATCTGATGATGGGTTACTCAGGAACAACGTGTCGCATGTCGAACTTATGAACAGGGTCACTGGTGTCGCGAATTTCATACACCCGGAATGATCTGCAAATTGGTCTGCCTCGCTGAATTTGGTATCTGTGAGCGATGACACATGCAATGTACTAAATGTATAGATGTGCAAGTTCTCATTCTACTTTGGGGATTTAATACTTATGTGACCTATGATGTCTTAATGTTACATTCGGATTGCCCTCTGTTTTTTTCTGCGGCAAAATATACAGTCTATGACAGACCACCTAAAATCTGGTCTAAAGTTACTTGCCAAGAGGTTTCCTGATCTAATCCTCCCATATGCACTGGCATTAGCAAGCATGGTTAATAAGACTGTTAACGTCCCTGAGCCCAATTCCTTTTACCGCTAGTTCGCTCGTCATGCCACTGTCCGGGGGCGGGGCTTAAGGCAAGGCCTCGCAAATTAAGCACTACGATCCGCACGATTGAGCCACTCGCATCGGCGATTGTACAAGGTGCACTGACGCCCACTCACCGGTCAGTGTGTGTTGTACTAGCGGAACGCAATGCACGCTTAAAGGAACTCTTAATGTGTAACAGGAATGGTGGCTTCTACAATTTAGTATTAATTTATTTTGTGTAAGAACTTAATGCTTCTTGCATGCACTGCTCTAATTGCAACCACCAATGGTGTGCCAATTGTTCATGCGCAGATCCAGGGAGGGGGCGGGGGGGCGCGCACGGGCCTCCAGGTAATTCTGCAAAAGCTTGCAAAATCAGGCCCATTTTTGTGACAGTGAAGAGCCTTTCAGCCCCTGTTAATTTGACATTTTTCAATCCTGGTCCGGCCCCTGCCTGTATAACTTGGCCCAAGAAATTATTTCCTCCAATAAAATAGTTGCTTTAACCTCTTAATGATTTATTCAAAATGTTTATGAACAAATTCAAAATATAGTTTGTCCCAGGTCTGTATTCATCTAAACTGAAATGGATCTAATAGTTAAACCAAAAAGCAACATATTTCAAAAAATACTTGGATAACACCAATTAATTACCTTCAAACATTATTCAACTGTCAGATCAGGTTTTTTTAAGGACCTACTCCTGTATCCTGGTACCCATCCTACCTGTCCCAGGCTGGGTTGCGGCTAGCTTTCTAGCTAGAGAAAGGGCCCAACACCCCCATCGGGTTTCGAAGAAAATCTGATGAGTAGAGTAGCTGTTTACCCTGGTATAACTAAAAAAAAAAAAATAAAAAACGACAACAAGAACAGATCTCCTACAGCTACCCGTGCGGGTCGCTCTCGATATCTACTTTGCGTCCCATGTCCCGCAACATTGACAGGAAGGGCAATCCAGTCAATTTCTTGTGCTCCAATTGAAATCCTCACAAAACACTACTGCAGCCGATGAATGTGAGGTGGATCTGGCCACCCCCGCTAGCAGGGTCAAAACAGCCTTTAAAAAACTTGGGTTTTACTATATTTACTACTACTACTAAAATCATAGTTAAAATGAAGTGTGTGGTCAATATTTCATGACTTTAAAAGGACTGATTATTGAAACTAACCAAAGCACTGGTGATGAGGACAAACATCCCACTTGCTGGATGAAGAACACTAAAATTGTTAAATTTAAGATTGTTGCTGAAAATGAAAAGAGGGGGAATGTCAAAACCACAATAATAGAGGCAGGAATATCTGACTGGCTGCCATTTTTTTTTGGATATATGACCTTCAGAATACACTGGCACAACTTTACTCGGGCTCATAATTATATGGTCATGTTAACTAACTTATCCCCACTTCCAATCAACATAAAACATGCACCGATGGAATTGCATTCCAGATGCAGTTTGGTGAAAGAGACATGTAACACTAGAATTATGCCTGAGAAAATTATGAGCAAGGTATGCTAACACAACCATTTGTTAAACTAATGCTCAAAATGCATATGCTTGTAATCCTTGTTTTACTACTCGTGCACTTACAAAAACCGAGAAACCTCATCTGGGAATAGGTCTACCCAGAATTCTCCTCTTATATTTGTGTGGGTGGAACACAAATAGTACTATGATTATATTAGCATATATCATAACCATCAACTCTTGCCAGAATGCTGATAGAGATACAAAATAACAACATTATTCCATCCTTAGTGGACCACAGATTCCAATAATTTGTGACTTTTGGGCTAAGCACATCCTAGGAAGGTAAAAACGTCTTCCAACATCATTTTTTAAAAACTTATATTAGAATTTGTTGGGTCATGTCAATTGGCAGAAGTTTGCACATTTACGAGAAAAAGATGAACCTGTTGAATGAATAATATCTGAAAAAAAATAAAAAACATTGCTAATGACCTTTCGCTACCGTTGCACATTTCCGGTGGGTTCGATTGGTTGACGATGATCTATTTTTCATGCGCATGCACCACTACTACGTTGTAAGGAAATCGATCTGGATACTCGGCAATCAGCTGGCAAGAAAATGGAGACGGACTTGCCAGCGATCCTCGCGAGGGCACTGAAAACTTTGCGTTTTTATGTGTATTTCATGCTAGAACACACCGTTGAAATCTTTCAGGTACGACTCATGGTGATCATTTTTAAAATGTTGCTCAAAGATGGAAGCGTTTAGATTGTTTTGTTTGAGGGCAATGGTTGCACTGGAATCCGAGGTTAAACTTGGCATAATTCTCGACTCTGTTGACTTGAACAATACTCAGTAAATGATCACGAGCACATGAATTACAAATACCGGCAATTTGCCAAATCATGCGATAAGTGCTACACAAATTATGTAACAAACGATGATAGAGCGGGAAGAGAGAGAGCAGGAGGAAGGAGATGAGGTCAAGGATGATAGCTCATGGTATCACAACATCACACAGCGGATAGGGGGACCGATCAGAATCGGGTCCAGGAAACCACGGTGATTTATTTTAAATGGTAATCAACTGAAAAAAAAAAAACAAACTTATTGTTGACATCAGAAACAATGTAAATGGGGTAGGCCTATGCTCCGAACAGTTTTCAAGATTTCCTGTAGTCTATTGGAAAATTTGAACCTGCATTGCCAAAAATTATTACAACAAGAGAAGCTGAATGGCCAAATTAGTTTCTCGGGCGTACTGCATTAGAAGTTTGAAGAATTTAGCATGTGCCAAAGTGTAAGTAACATCCTTCCCACCACCGGCTTATACATGTAGGGCGGTGCTTAGTAAAAGGGACTCTAAGGGGGTTTTTTTTTTTTTGTTTTTTGGACTTGCGTTTATACTGTAAATCCATCCTTTAGAGAAAAGCATTACTTTGCTTTTCTGTAATACACGACTGAAAAATACTATTTTTTTATTACATAAAGGACAGGGTATTGTGTACTTATTCAGTGTGACTAAAACATGGTAAGCATTCCAAATAGCAATAAAACTGGATTCTAAAAGAGAGTAGATGCATCTTTCTGGAAATGTCTCAGTTTAAGATTTTTTACGTGGTTTTTTGCACATTTTAAATAGGATTTTTTTTTGGTGAGGACAAGTAGAGACACTTTTTTCAAATATTGAATTAAAAACATTCAAAAAAACACTGTCTGTGTTCAGGTTGTGAACACTTGGTCTGAAGTCTTATTTCGAGGGTTGACAGTTGAGAAAGCCAATCTGCTTCCAACTCCGCCTGAAAGAATATTAAAGAATTTCTTTCAATTCCGATGTTCATAATTAAAATTGTTTTTTTTTGTTTGCTAAAGTTATATAATGTTTGTTCTTACATTACCATGAGCTTTCTGGAGATTTTTACATCTTGTAGTAATCGTTAATCTATTTGCTTAGTAGAAATATTAACATCACATTTCCAAAAGCAGTATTACAGCATAGAATTAAAGAAATTCTTTCATATTTCTTTCAGTGCTGAGTTACGTCCTATCTGTTTTTCAACCCTCGATTTGGTCTTTTATTTAAGTTGTGCGTGTTTCCGATTTTGTCTCATGGTTTTCTACCTTGATCATGGAACTGGCACTTGCAAACACTGCCACCAATGTTTCCAACAAACTTAGATATGGTTTTGATTGCTAAAACTTTAGGAACGACCATTGAAAAAATGCAGCCTTCATCCCCACGATTAAGCTAAACCGAGATTATTCCTCCGTGTAATATTGCCCGAATTATTCTAGTGTCAAGGACTTTCAATATGGGTTATAAAAGAGCATTATCATTCATGGCTATAATCCCGTGAAGTCTTGAGACTGGACTAGATCAATGCAACTTTCTACACAGAAGAATGACCAAAAATGTATGCTTTCCTTTAGACGATCCCGCACAAGCACTTTCAGGTTAAAGTAGTCGATGCTGGATTGTTCATATGCAGGCAGAACTGGAAAATGATTTCCAGGAAGCAATCAGGGTTATGAAAGTATGGCCCAAATCCCTCCTTTTATATTTTGTTTTGAAAAGCAGAATTACATACAATGCAAAAACAGAAATTTTTCAGGAGGAGCTTTTCCGATCTGCTTGCATCAGTTCATGATAGGGTTCAAAAATATACATAAGCATGGAAAAACAACTTCTCAAATAATAAAATCTGGTTTGGGGCTGACAATTTTCGTGTAAAATTTCCGAATAAAATGGAAAAATCTTAACAAATTGGCTCTAAAAACATGATTTCTTTATAAAATAAGCAACACTATAAGCCAACGCTACTTTTAAAAAAAAAAACCATTGGAATAGATGGTCTATTATTTTAAGGTACATTGTCATGATACAGCACATTCTGTTTTATTCAAGGTCCTAGGTTTCCTTGTGAATAGCTTTTCACAAAACTTTAGTTTATTCCCTGATCCTTGCAGTTTTGTGTTATAAGCAATTGGTTTTCCCAACTGGCCGATGGACCATTGTGCCGTACTTTCTGTCTATTTAAAAAATTGCCAACTACCGCATTTAAAATAGGTACACAGTTTTGCTAAGGCTAACGGTTCCAGATAGTTAAAAAATCTCAACTTCTTTTAGGTTAAGTAGGGTGCCATTGGACGAGATTATGGATCACAAATGTCCCTTTAGCACCAAACCCACTATAAATTGCGTTTGACAACATTGTACAAATCTGGGCCAATCAGATCCGATGACTATCCCATTATATTCAAATTTTCCGAATAATAAGGACCCTAAAGGGGTAGTGGATATGCCCTCAGTTTTGCTTTGTAATACCTACGTTTTTAACCTCCAAGGTAAAAAAAACCCTGAATATCTAATGGTGCAATTGTACAACTTTATTATATATTTGACTTCTGCATTTAATGATTGCAAACTTACGTGATGTGCCATTAGACATTAAAGGATTCATACAAGTTTTAAAATAAAAGGCCCAGCCACCCCCCAGGACACGTTACACACAAACTCTCTACAAAAAAAAAAAAATAAGATATCGATGACAACCTTTTTTATTTCTAAGTTATATTTAATATTTTCATTGAACAAGAAAATACAGCCATGCACCCTGCCCCGTCGAGGTTAAATGATAACATAGTGCAGTTAGTGTCCACTGTAACGGGCCGCGACCTTTTGCCCACCCAACCAAATCGTTGTGACATGAAATCATTCATAAGTTTGAACTTAGGTAAATGATTCCCACTTCACAGGCACCATCCAAACTGACATGACATCTATGGATGAGCGATTACCTACACACTGTGTGTATGAACATTGGTGATAGGCCTGTTTTTTACACATGTTAGAAAGCCGTGCGATAGAAATGGCCGTTTCGGATCTTTTTAAGCATCATATGTCAACCAATTATACAACCACCTTATTAGAAACTACGATATCGTGATGTCACTTCTACGAAAGTAATAGGTCAAACGTTTGTCCATGCGCCCTCTGAATAACTGGTGATTTTTTGGCCATAGAGTTAGCATTATACCCTACTAAATACCACTCTCTAACCATTTTCGGATTTTTCTGAATGTTCTATCATAATAAAATCACATATGTTATTGATTATAATATTTCTACAATTAGAAGTTCTCCAAGAACATCTCTTGGCGCACTTTTCTCGCGATGACGTGATATTTCTCATGTCAATCGTTAAGTCACAGAGTCGCATGACAGGTCATAGGCTATATTGCATGCACTGTGTGCACAGTGAATAGGGAAAATGGACAAGAACTGCCAAGATGAATACCTTTACAAACCTGTCCTACCACGTATAGGGCCGACCACGGTGTGTGGGCCAGGGGGGGTGGTGGTGTGGGTTGTGTGGGGTAGGGGGAACAACTGTGGGAAAGTTTCATATAGAAATTCTAATTGATGATCCAAAAGAAACAAAATTTAGACTATATAACTAGACTCTATAATTATAAGATATCTTTTGGAATGTTTTATGATCATCAGAAGAGGGTTTCCTACTACAATTAAACATCCCCCTTCCCCCCGTTTATCAAAATACATGGCCAAAGTTTGTATTTACACTTATTTAACTTTTTCACAATGCACCTCTTTGCTTTTTTTTCTAGCAAATCCGGACATGAGGCATTCTGTTTGGGCCTTATATTCACTAATATCACTGCTGATAATACCTGACAGTGTTTCTTGCATTATAACCCAGTCCAAAAAATAAAAGCCTAATCTTGATCTAAATTAATCCCTTAAATTCTGTTAAAAAACGGGATCGCCTGGGTAAGAGCAGCCCGATGTGCAACATATTAAAATTCAACTCTATTCGCTGCGTCCGTTACCGGCTGCAATATCCATACAACGCGGTGCTCCAACGCCATTAGCTTATCCTGCCCTGCTTTCACGTTTACGACTGCTGATTCTGCAAAATTCTTCTGCGGGACTTTGGCCAATGCGTCACAATTTTCAAGGTAATGTGCAACTTTTCAATTGGCCATACCAGACAGTAATTAAAGGTATTCTATCCACGATCGATATGTGCAAAAATTTTGTACTTCGTCGATATGCGTAACCTGAGCCTTTGTTCATCTTTCAATCGACATCCTATGGTCCATTATCATAATTAGGAAAACAAATATGACATGAACATAGTACATGTACCTCATAAAGCTGAACATGATCTACCCTCTTCAGTGAGGATGCATTTGAATTTGAGTCAGACTTTGCCAATAGCAATGTCAAAGCTGTTTGGATACAAATAGCAAATTAATTCATTACTGTATCATGAATAGGCATTTGAATCAAACATAAGCTGATAATGACCTTCCATGGCCCAGTGAGTGTGGTGTGAAATTAAGAGTATATCAATATACAGACTTCAATTTAATTTGCTAATTTTGTTCACTTTTAAAAAGAACTCAAAAATTTTGAGTCTGAAGACTTATGTCAAAATCATCTTTATAAAGGCACAGGAATGGTGCTGATGCAGGGGGTGTGGGATATGAACCTTTCTGACCGGTAGTCTCGTTGTTAGGGTGTAAATGTCATCAACTCCTAGGTCTAAACTGAACATGCCCTGTGACACCTACAATAACAAAGTGGGAGTATAGACATTTCTCATTGTCAGAAATAAAGAGAAATAAAGATGTTGTTATTTGTCAAACTTAGAATCAATAATGTTCACAAATAAAAAATACATCGGTCCTCGGACCGCTTGTGTCGCCTGTCGTCGCAGTTTGTGAATGATAGGATTCACATGACCTTTGACCTTGATAGGTGACCTTTGACCTCATAAACAAATGAGGGTTTGCATGTAAACCCATAAACCAAGTTTGGTTCCAATTGAACTTCAACTTTTCAGATGAGGTCAATTTTAAATTTTCAGCCTATTTTACAATGTGACCTCACATGACCTTTGACCTCATCAACAAATGAGGGATCCCATGATGCACCTATGATGCAAGTTTGGTTCCAATTGAACTTCAACTTTTCAAATGAGGTCATCTTTACATTTTCAGGCAAATGTTGACCATTTTTCACAACAGACATCAACAACAACAGACATCAACATACATCAACAGTGGACAAAGTGATCCCTATGTGTCTTCCTGCCTTAAGGCAGGCGACACAAATATACACACATCGCCTGTGGTACACATGCAAAATTATCTTGCAAATTGCAAACTAAGACCAGGCATTTAGAGAAGCATTTAAAATGTTGCATAAACGAATGTTATAGGAACATGGTATCTTGTAAATGTTTTCACTTCACCAATGGAGAAGATGGGCCCGGAGGCCAGGGTCTGAGATTCAGGGTGTCTGAAATTTGAGAGGGCAATATAAGAAAATAATTGGGGAAAATTACATAAATAAAAATTAATAAAAAGAAACAAAACAGAGATGGGGATACCTGTTTTTGCATAACAACCCCCTTCTGTTTAATCATGAGCAATTTAGCTACTTCAGTCTGATTACTTCACATATTTTGAGGAAAGCAGCCCTGAAGGGGCCCTAATTTCAGCCTGGCCCAAGGCAATGAAGAAGTAAATCTGGGGCATGCCTACCTGCCACCTTGAAACTCACATATGTAGACTCGGGGTCGGGGTCCAGTGGGCCACCTAAGCCCCTGGTGGGTTCAAGGGCAGTGGCCCTTGGGAGGTTGAGGGAAGTGTCTCCTAGCTCCTTGATATAGTGACCCTCATCTTTGTGTTCCCCAGACAAGGTCAGGTCATTGTTATTTTCTCTTAATTTTTAAACATCACCATGAAAACAAAAACCCAAAAAACATAGTGGGTTTTTTTTTTGCTCTTGGGAGATTAAAAAAACGCAGACTACAATTAAAAATATTGCCGTCTTTTGGACGTGCTACTAGTCTCGCTTCCATCAAGTTTGGTGAATGATATGCTGATATGACCGTGACCTTGACATGTGACCTTGGACCTTATAAACAAATGAGGGTTTGGCTGTCATATCCATAAACACAGTTTGGTTCTAATAGGGGTCTTCCACCTTTCGGATAGCTGCCATCTTGCTGGGAATGGCAAGAGTCCATTCAACATTTCTGTAGCTTTCTTAATCTAAAGAACAACATGCATTTGGATATGTATTCATAAAATATGGGTCACATTTGAATATCACAAGTACTTTATACGGTCGTGTATTAAATTGATCTGAATGATGATACTACGATGAAACAAGTCCTTTGTTATAGGTTATGCACGAGTGAGGTGAAAGACCTATTGATTTCACCTTTTCAATTGAGGTCAATAATTTGTTACATTTTTCCAGCCTATCTTACAACTTGACCTGACCCTCACCTAATCATTTGCCTTGCTATGTGACTTTGACCTCACCAACAAATGAGCAATCTCACATTGCACCTAGGACCCAAGTTTGGTTTAAAATCCCATTGAAGTATGTGGATATGAGGCAAAATGTTAACCCTTTTTCACAACAGACACATCAACAACAGACACCATCAACAGCTCACATCAGCAATGACAGTGGCCAAAGTGGCCTATTTGTCTTCCGCCTTAAAGCATGTGATACACAAAATTGCCTGGTTGGCAGGCAGGTACGCCAATGTCTGCTTGTAGCTATTTAATAACCCAACCCTGACAAGGCGGTTTTTGCCGAACATCGTCCCAAATGCAACGAGGTGTCAATCTATTTTTATTTTTAACGGCCCAGATGCAATGAGAACAATTTTGCATTTCATTGCATCTCGGACGTTTTCCCCGGTAGCAGATAAGTAGATACATTCGTTAATGGCCCAATGCAAACGATGAACATAGCGTCATTTTCGCGGAAGACGTCCCAGATGCAACAAGGACCTCGCATCATTTTCCATTCACACAGAAGCCTCCCAGATGCAAACGAGGAACATCGCGTCATTTTCCGGAAGACGGCCCAATGCAATGAGGTGCAATGAGAGTCTTTTGCGCGACAAAAACCATAGCTGTTGACGACCGAGATGCAACGGAAACATTTGGGTTCATGCAAAATAGTTTTTTTTTTGTATGAAATCTACTTGCTCTAATTTTTTGCAATATCTAGAGCGTGAAACGGCCCAAGATGCAACGAGGACATCGCGCCATTTTCCCAGAAGACCGCCCAGATGCAAACGGGAACATTGCGTCATTTTCCGAAAGAACGTCCCAGATGCACCGCGGACATCGCGTCATTTTTTTCCGGGAAGAACGTTCCCAGATGCAATGAGTACAATGGTGAGTCATATGCGCGAGCAAAAATAGTTGTTGATGGCCTAGATGCAACTAGAAAGCATTTTCCGACGGGTACCACGTTTTCGTTTCACCTCATTGTCCCCCCTTGCGGGTTGGGTTAATGTTATGGCCATACTGTATATGTATTGATGACACATTGTTTAGGACTGCAAATGCAACGTAATAACATAGCAACGCTTTCTATATGACTTACTTTAATTGAAGGCCTTCTTCTCTAAGTAAGTAGGTGTAGAACCATCAATACCTCCAGTTGGTATACCACTACATTGAGGCTTGTGATCTTTGGATGCCTAGTGTTACAAGTGACAAAGGTATCGTATCAGGTTTTAGAAAACAGCCGAAGCAGATTTGTGAAAATTGTGGGGCAAATTGTGCATTTGATGATAAACCTCTGAAATTTAACACAGAGTTGTGGCAGATCTAAAGTAAGAGTTTTCTGGATAAGGGGCATCACAATTCACCTGTTTCCGGTTGAGGGGGTAATGGAAGGTGAACATAGGAGAGAAAAACTTAAATTGCTCCAATATTTGATAATGACACCAATGTTCGTATGGTTATAATGATTCCAAATAGAAATGTACAACATTATGGTTTTTGAGTTGTGGATTGAAAATGCTGAAAAAGCCAAAAAAGTCAAATTTCTAGTTGTACATGGTGCACCTATGACACAATTGAACTTTTCAAATTGACGCGTCAATTAGTGGGTCTGCCAGCTATAGCTGCCCACAAAAATATTCTTTATTTGAATCATTAATTGCCAGTAAGAATGGGTATTAGACCAAATAGATATTGAACCAGATGGATATTAGAACAAATGGATATTAGACCAATTGGGTATTAGACCAAATGGATATTAGACAAAATGAATATTAGACAAGATGGATATTAGACCAAATGGGAATTAGACCAAATGGTGTTTATGGTTATTAGGGCAAATGGTAGTAGACGAAATGGGCATTAGACTAGATGGGCTATTAGACATTTGGGTTGTTAGATAAATTGGATGTTAGACTTAATGGTTATTAGACAAATTGGTATTAGGCAATATGGGTTTAGACCAATTGAAGTTAGACCAAATGGCTATTAGACCAAATGAGATTAGACCAAATGGCAATAAACCGTGTTCATTTTTGAGCAAATTTTGGTGATCTGGATGACTTTTCACACGTATCGCCTACAAATTGGGCTGACATTTATTGGTAACCCTGGCTGGAGGACAGTATACTTATTATTTCTAATTTCTTTATTTAATTCAATGCTCACCAGTTTCTCCGAGCATTGATCGAGTTTCACTTCGTCATAGGTTCTGCTAGAATCATGCATATAGGCCCTCCCCTTCTAAAATATATAATATAATTACGGCCGCTTGACACTCTCAAACAAAGACAGAAGTACATTAGAGCTCGTTTCTCCAGTGTCCACGAAAACACAGTCCTCTGTGGTCCAGTGGATTAATCTCAAGCCTGGTAAGCGAGAGGACCGGGTTCGAGACCGTGTACTTTCGTCTTTATTTAATTCAATGCTCGCCAGTCCCTCCGAGCCTTTATATCATATTTCTAATTTCTGTTACCATTCCTATGCAAGAATATGGCAAAATATTACATTACATTGAAATATGATCTGAAATTTTTTAGTCCCATTTTATTGTAATACTTTTAAAGGGAAATAATATGCTAATGTTAGTTTACATATGTGATAAATTATGTTGAATGGTTCGCAACGGTGGGATTATATTACAAAATTTGAAGACAAAATAAAAATGAGGGGGCTTTCCTCCCCCAACTGGTTTTCTTGCCCCTCTCCCCAGCCAGAAGAAAAATTATGGATTTTTGGCAAATATTTGAAAGTTTTGCCCCCCCCCCCCCGAACATTTCACTTGACTGCCTGCCTGCCCAGCCCGCCCAACACCCACCCCAGAGGGAACATGACGTATGGTGGCCGCCAAGGTTTATTTGTTGGCACAGGACCGATCCGTCACCACAGTCAGGCTGTTAAGCTAGCGTGACGAGCACCTTTAAGGAGAAATCGAATCCCTCGTCTTACAATGTTGTTTTTATTAGATTTTTTACCAAATGGATTGGTGCCACTCATTTAATTTTCCAAAATGTTCACTTGATATCCTATGAATTCTTTATATTTACCAAAATATCAACATGTCCCATAATCCCTGTAAACCTTCCAAATGCCCCTGCATAATAAAGCATATCATTACAGTATTTTTCATACTTAATATAGTTAGAACTATTGTTGGTTGTGGGCCGTCATCCACATATCAGACATACATATGGACACATGAAAACGCTTAAAGACGCATCAGTGATTCACCTGAAATGGTCAAAATATTTGAAATGGACAGAAATAGCTTAAAAGTTACAAGAATAAGTCGGTAGACTTTCATAAGTTTTTTTTTTTTTGCACTGAAAAATTGACAGAAAAGCAAACGGCGGTTTCAAAGAATCTGAATCCCGATTCAATTACCATGTTTTAGGAAGTGTCCGTACGGACAGTAATGACTGCAAGAAATACCAGATTTGGTCCTTTTAGTTGTTTTCATTCTTAGCGCTTGTATGGTATTGAGCATACCTATACTGTTACAGATATGGCAAAAATCTGATTTTTGATTATTTTTCTTTTATTTTCTGATTTCGTAAATCACTGATAGTGCTTTTAAGCACCATCAAAATTCATTCACCCACATGAAAATCTACTGCACCTGAACTGACCAAATGAACCTTTAATTGTAATGAAGGCAGTCTGTGGCACTGACATCATACGGTGGAAGAGCAGGTCGGATGCACACAGAATGATTATGTGCTGCATGAAGGCAATGAAAACACAATATAATTACACTATAATGGAGCAATCGAAGCTTTATCCCTTATTGAGTGGTTAATTGTATGGTTTTCTGCAATTTGCCTTTTAGTATTTTACATTTTCAAAAAAAAAAATATCTTGAAATTGGAAACAACCATTTACCATATTTGTGACCTGACACAACACAAATAAGTGGAAAGCCACATTTGATTGGTTTCAAACTGCCTGCCTGTCAACTTGATGTTCTTTGATGGGACATCTTGAGAATCCTGTGGGCAGCAATGGAATGTACACACTACAATTAATGAAGGATGACATGCTTTATTTGTACTAACTAGTAGGGCCACATGCTCCATTGTTGCCCATTGACTGCTGCATCTGGCTCAAACAAAGAACACTTTAGGTCCGTTCATACTCCACTGCACTGCAGTGCAGCGAGTTGCATTGGCCCCGAATAGCACTCTCTGCCAGATACCTGCACATGCATGGTACTGCACAATGTTAAATTCCTTTAACTTGCACTGCAGTGGGTTGCATCAGTTGAGTAGAAAGTGATCGATATATCAGCACTGCACTAACACTGCACTGCAATGCCAGTTAAGTATGCACGGACCTTTTGCCAACAGCTAGCCAGTCTCAAAACTGGGAAAGTGTGACTTTCCGCTCAAGCTATTGTGCCAGGTCACCGTTTATTTTCGGGCCTATTTATTTACCTATTTTCTTAGCAATTTTTGATAACCGCTAGATTAAGTTCTGTGAGCAAAGAAAGTCCACTGCAAATTCAAACCAACACACACACACTCTGCATGGAGCAGAAGGTCACAAAGTCATTTTGGAGGTTATGACTTTTTGTGCAAATTATGGTCTTCTTCTTATCGTGTCCCAACCTGTGGTTATCAAAGTTGATCCATCCGAGATGGTACAACGTCTGGCTGCTTCACTGAATGCCGCAAATGTCCTTGTTGTGCATTGTTGCTCCAGCAGTGGGCACCAAGAGTTTTCCACTGTCTGTGGTGCTGTTCCACAACCACAGGTAGTGTCCTCTGCTGCTTCCTCCAGGTAGCCCCACTTCTGCAAGGAAACCTAGATCGGCCAATTCTGGTTCTCATCTGTTGAGGCATCGCCATTCAGCCCATGAGGGTCAGCTCCAGTAGGAGATGCTCATGGTTTCATGCCATAGATGTTACTTGGTTGATGCAAAGTCTTTCCCTTTCCACAAGGCGACTCTCTTGAGCTCCTCAGAGATTGTTTCAAGAGGTTGGACTTTGCTTAACACCTCCTATGTACACAAAGGCCGCATTTTATAATACCTGCCATATGTTTTGATCGAGATCTCGATCACTTGAGCACTGTAAGGTTTGAAACCTCTCTGCCTCTCTTGGCAATGATGTTTGAATTGACCATATTTTTCAGTATTAAAGCTTAAAATGCTGTCATATATTCATTAATACAAAGAATAATCCAAAGAAAGATACCTAACTGCCACTCAAAAGTGAAAAACAAATTTTCAAAATAATAAACATATTTTTTGAAGATAATAACTCCCCTTTACATAAAATGGTGCAATGAATACAGATACCTTCAAAACATCACATACTCAACAAATGCTAGTATTTTGGAATTTTTACTCATATATCCTATCATGTATAATTACCATGGTTTCAATTACTATGGTAAGGTTTCCCATGCCGTCAGTGAGGCTCACATAACTACCACCTTTGGCAAAATGTCCAGCTCGCTTCTCCATGCTTGAAGTACTTCCATCCAATCTGAGTGAACTGAGTAGTGTGAGCTGTAGCAAATCACATGATTACAATAAAGACTAATGTTAACTACATTCTTTTTAATATTAGGAATTCGAGTTCTTTGACTTACAATGTCCTGTGATTATTTCACTAGCAAGTCTCCAGGGAGGGGGGTTCTTTGTGGAAAAGGGGGTACGGGGATGTGGGGCCGAGAAGGGTTGCATTTTCAGCCACATTGATCGGTCCCTTTTTCTTGCAAATTGGTATATGGAAAGGGTTGCCTTTCTGTTGCAAGTGATTTTTCCAATGGTCAAAATCAGTTATGAGAATGTTTACACAACCACAAATGTGAAAATAGTGCGGCCAGAATGGCTCAAATGAATTTTAACAGTAATACTTTGTTCATCACCAAATTGGCAAGACTGTTCACACTGCGAATTGATATAGAATAGCACACTTGCGAACTGTAAGCAATACTTTCACAGCGGGCGTAGTTGTGTGATGTATGCGTGGCGCATGCCTGTGGCTAGAAGCGCATGTGTAAATGGAATTACTTTCACATGCAGATAAACAAAAGCCAAAAATGTTGCCTATTTTTTCTCAGCTTCTGGCGCTTCACCCAAAAAACCTCCACCAAAGCAGGGAAAGGATGGGTAGCAAATCTGTAATTGTTGGTATATTTTCATGGTAGTGGTTCAAACACCCGGCCACACGTCCATACCCAAACTAAACCCCCCGGAGCAAGCACATCATCTGATCTCTGCTGCCAAGCAAATTGTACATTACAACCATCACCATGACTGTAAGGAAGCAACTTGTTTATAAGATGCCCATCAAGCAATTCAACATCTCGTCACTTCCACTTTCATTGCTATAATCTTTCCTATCACATATGGCTGGTTTCACAAATCAACCGCCAGTTGACCGGCAATTCATGGCAGTTGAAAAACCGTTTTCATCATTGTAATGAATAACAAATCAGTTCCAACTGGAAAGCAATGAGCAGAACCGGCTAGCAACCGGTAGTTGAGTTTTGAAATTGGTTCTAACAACTTAACCATGTAATCAGTCATATGTTTTCGAAATATGCATCCAAACCAAGAGAAGATCTCGCTTCCCACTATGCATTGCTTCCAGTGGCGATTTTTGTACAGAAGCCATGTTAATCCCTAGAGATGAAAATTCTGAAATCAAGTTTGTTATCAGTATTGTTAATTTAGCCATGGTTCATCTCTATGATTCAACATTAGTAACTGTACAAAAACCTCCATTAACAGCAATGCCCTTGGTGTTAAGCTACTGATATCTTCTCTTTAATATAAACCTATAAAAAAACCCACATTTAAATACCACAACTATTTGTTGGTGAAGCAATCTCAGAAGTTAAATCCACCCCCCGATTTGTAGGCCCAGATCATAAACATATAACGGAAGCAGAAAATCTTGTGTCTTAGGGAAATAGCCCAAGCTCGTAACCGATTTCTCTCACACACGGCGCGCCCTGGTTGTTGCTACGTAGCACTCGCGCGTTGTCACTGTGTTTGCGTCAAGCACACGCATATAAAATTTGTGCGTCACACGTTGTGTTATCAGTTTGCATTTCCCCCAGTGTTCCATTGTCCTGATCGGCCGATTTAACTTCTGCATAAATTACCACAAAACCAATCGCCTCAAGAAACCACACCTCTAAAAATTCCGTGCATCCCAATGCCAAGTCCTCCGATGACTTCCGTTATGTTGCTTTGGACAAGAGATATTTGAGTACGAGTGTAGCATGTACATCAGTTGTTGTTGTGGTTTCACTCTCTTATACAACAAACGTAAAGACGCGTGTGTTCATAAATATGCATAAGGACTTCCAAATACGACGATACGTAAACCAAAGATATGATGTGCCCAAAACTATGACTGAAGTGCGTATACTCATTATAATTACTTTCGGACACCTCGATTTTGGTTACACCGTTTTGTGGAGAATCCGCTTGTCTACCTTATATAAGTCATTGGCTAGCTCAAAGTATCACATACCTGTTGGCCCATATAGACTGACCACCTCATATTGTCCACTCCATTGTTTCCTATAGCTGTCCACATTCCATCACGTGTGTATGGTAATGCATCGTAATAGCTGGCTATCAAGTTCCATGATTGGTGGCTAGTCATGTTACATTCACATAATTCTGGTTTAGAATCTAACACCAAAGGAACACTACTTAATAAATGCAATAGTACTGATGTTACCAGGGATCCTAAATAAGTCGGGATAGGACACTCGATCCACAAGTGGAGGTATCCTGGCATATATTTGTGACTTGGAGATTGCCGGTCCATACGTGGTGCTGTACCACTACGTATTCCCGGTATCGTTATACTGCTAGAAGTCTACTAGGTAGCTTATCAAAAATGGTGACGCTATTACTACGCCTGCGAATCATCTATGGGATTTTGTACACCGTGTCACCCGCCTGTGTGTTTAACCTATATGCTAGGTAACTACATATTAGTACAATACAGAAAGTCCACATCATTGTGTATTGCTTAATTTGTATTGTAGTACATAGTCATCCTAATAACATGGCCAATTTTCTTCATGATGCAGCCACACAGCTACCACCAAGGTTTACGTTACCCCTAGACGTATAATCCGGCAGGATTCGGTGTGTTTGGCAGCACAGAGGAAATAGTGGAGGAGCTACATGGTTTACACTGACTCAGCACGTACAGTTTTTTTTCTTTTTGTTATTTTTATTTTAATATTTTTGGTTTATATTGCATTTTTTATTCAATGTGCGAGAATAATGGGGGAGGGTTGAAGATGCCGATTTGATTTTGTATGATTTTCCTAAAATTACCCGAAAAATGATGAACAGACTCCAAGTGTAACGCGGCCCTCATTTTTTCTGCTATCAAACTAGTGGCATAGTAACTGCGGGGTAGATATGTGGAAGCTGCGTGTCTACTCTGGTGCTATTGACGGGGGCCAGGTGGGGATCCACCTTCTCTCCACATAGTGGGAAACTACAGGGTAGCCATTGGGGGACATTCTATAGAGTATACCTAATAACTGTTTACTTTGCATCCCGTATCTTGCAGCTGCTGCACTAGTCCAGTAGTAACTGTTCAGTAGCTGCCACGGTAGACACAGTGTAACTGCCGTATAGGCTTCCACACGAGTAAGACTTCCGGATGCGAACCTGATGGTACCTGATAATGTCCAGATAAGTGTTCTTTCCTTCGCTAAGCAGCCTCTTCTAAACTTAGTGCCCTGGTGCTGTAGTCCTCTTGTGCCTAGATAGGGGACTTAACGTCTGAATCAGAGATTTCTGAATATAATTTTTTAAATATATAATTAAAAATAGTCAGTAGAACAAAGAAGATAGTCACCTAGATTGTTCCATTCCAACGTTGAGATTGAATCGGGGTTTCGTTTGAGCTGCAGTAAACGTTTAGTGTATAGGGCCCTACAGAGCTAAATTAGTTGGAATGGGACTTTTTTGTTTGTCCACCAGATCAACCAAACATGAGAGGAATACAATACATGTACCTGGTTCACCTGAACATTCAGTTATTTCTGCAGCTGCTTTCTTTTGATTCTATGCATGCTTGGGTTGTTCTGGAGAAGTCTGGCCAAGATAACCTATGGACCTGCCGTTGCAAGTGCCCCATATAAACATTGCCATAGGATACTGTGTATAACAAAATTTCCGGATCGGAATTCTTAAACAAAGATGTGAGTTTCTATATGAAGGTATCTTCGAATTTGAGTTAGTATTTCACACAGTGATTAGTATATGGTACAAGCATCTGTACCTACAAAATGTAACACAATTTTGTTTGAAAATTGAGGGCGCCCTCACTGGGAAATCTCTGAGTCGGCCTTAAGGTCCATTATGGATGAAAAGGACAAAAACCATCTCTGGAATCAACTAGGAGCAACAAAGTTCAAAGTGCATTGCAATGCTGCTGTGTTGAGTCGAAGATGGTTTTCATCCATTTTCAAACTGCGCGGCACTGCATTACATTAAGTGAATTAGCGAATTGCCTTCCCCAGCCCAGCACTATCCTCTTCTTCATTTTATTTTTATTTTGCTGTAGTCCTCCGATCCCCAGATAAATGACTTAGCCTAGCCCAGCAACCTCCTCTAACTTCATTGTTATTGTGTGCTTGTTCCTCTGATCCTCATATGATGACTTAGCCAGCCCAGCAGCCTCCGCCAATTTCATTGTTCTTGTCTTATTCCTTCGATGCCATATACGTGACTTAGCCTAGCCCCAGCAGTCCTCTTCTAACTTCATTGTTATACAGAAATTTACATTTTTTTACCCACCCAATGTGTGACAATACTTTTTTATACAACAAGGTTAATGACAGCCCCGAAGTAATGCCTAGAAGGAAATATTCTAGGACTGCACCCAGGAGGATTCGAACCCGCGACCTTCCGATCACTAGGCCGATACCCTATCCACTAGGTACCGGCTGGTCCTGAAACAGACCTCACACTGGCATTTAATGGTGAGCAGTTGGGGTATATAGTGCACACATAACATTCAGAGGCAAAAAGACACTAATCACGGATCAAATTGATGCTTACTCACAAACCTAATATACAATATCAACTACAGTAGGTACGATGGTCACGCTCACATGACCCCTTACCACAGCCCAGGCATCTCCAACTTCCGTGGCTATTTGTGCTGTAGTCCCCCTATGCCCAGATAGGTGACTTACCCTAGCCCAGCAGCCGCATCTAACTTCATTGTCATTGTGCTGTAGTCTCTGATGCCCAGGTGGCGACGACTTAGCCTAGCCCAGCAGCCTCATCTAATTTCATTTTTATTGGTGTTGTATCAGTACTCTCAACTCATGCCCAGATTGGTGAAACACCTTAGGCCCAACAGCCTCTATCCGACTTCATTGGTATTGGTGGTTGTAGTCATTTGATTCCCAATAGCGACTTGGCTAGCCGCAGCCTCCTCCACTTCATTGTTATTTGTAGTCACCGATGTCAGAAAGGTGACTTCCTAGCCAACAACTATTTATTGTTATTTGTGCTGTAGTCCTCTCTTACCCAGACAGGTGACTTAGCCTAGCCCCAGCAGTCTAGCTTCATTGTTATTTGTGCTGTAGTCCCCTGATGCTAAGGATCGGTGACTTACCTGAGCCCAGGTAGGTTATTTTACCATTTTGTTGTTATTGTGCCTGTATTACCCTGATGCTCGATCGGGACTTACCTGAGCCCAGCAGTTTTTTCCAATATTGTTGTTATTTGTGCTGTAGGCCCTGATGCTCAGATCGTTGACTTACCTGAGCCCAGCAGTTTTTTTTTCCATTTTGTTTTTGTGGCTGCAGTCCCCTGATGCCCGATCGGTGACTTGGCCTAGCCTCAGCATGCCTCATCTAACTTCATTTGGGTTATTGGTGCTGTATCATAGTCCACTTGATTGGTGACTTCCCTAGGCCCAGCAGCCTCCTCCACTTCATTGTTATTTGTGCTGTAGTCCTCTGATGCCCATATGTGTTTGCCAGTTTGAATTGTCTGTTGGGTGACCTCAGTGCCAGGATAGTGGACACTGTAATTGAAGATAATTAAATGAATATATTTTTTATGACTAACATTGCAAACAGCTAGAAGAGCTATTTACATTTTTACTCCCACATCACGGTCATTCAATCAAGATGAAAACGTTATATAAATAATCGGGCCATCACCCTTAAAAGTGAAGGATAAGCCTGTCGCATTCCATCATAATTATATCTTGCAACGGGCAATTTATAGAAAAGGGACGACGACTCAGCAATGTATGAATCTCCATTAATTATTTTGCAGTAAGTGCCCATACGGACAGCACTACTATAATTCCCAACTTTGTTCTTATTATGTTGCTTTCAGTCTTATCACGATAGGGTATGTTTAAAGGGATTAAACAGCGATTTGCTAATCCAAAACATCGAACAAATATCAAATTCATATTTTTATATTTTGTTACTGGCTGGAATGCAAACATAACCTGCAAGTGGTGGCTTGAAATCCGTGACTAAAGGTAAAATCAGTTTACAATTTTTATCTGATGCTGTAATTCTATACGTGCGTATCAAAATTCCGACTTGAGATCAAAAAGCCTTTCCCAGTGAATATCACAGATTTTCATCGTGATATGTGTACCATGATGAATACAGTTTGACCTCAAAACAAACATTGATCTTTGTTAAATTCTGTATGGTGTAAACCACAATGAGATGCCGTCGCTGTATGTCTATCGTGAGAGACGGTATGACAAATTTCCTCAAATACTTCATTTTTTCACTATTTGGGTTTGTTATGACATTAAAGCAGTTATATGGATGGTACACATTTATTCCTGATTTATAAGTTAAAAAAAACATGCATTTCCACATTTTTTTGATTCTTGGCATTATCGCTGCTAATCCCTTTAAGATAGTATACTTAAAGGACATGCAAAAATCTGATTTTTGATACATTTGTTATTTTCTGATTGGAAATCACTGATAGTAGCTTTTAAGAAGAGGAACAAATGAACCAACACCTACACAAACAGACAAAATTTTACGAAATGTAAATTTGAACTTTTTTTTTTCACTTGGCATGAACCAAATGGATCAGGGGCAAAATTAGTGTTAAAGTGTTCCCCATGTGAGTTCAAGTGATGCCATACTTGTTATACTCTGTTCGATCTCACGTTTGGGGTAACGTCACTGCGCATTAGGTTTGCACCCGAGAAAAGCACGCGTCAACTTAGAATGGGCAGAATTTACGCACGCGAACACAGCTTCACAATTCCAACGTAGTTGCAAAATGCAAAGTAAGTCAGAACATCACCCCAAACTCGAGATCGAACAAAGTATAGCAGCAACTTAATCAACACAGAGACACATGCAGGAACAGATAAACCATGTTATACCCTATGTACTGTGATACAGAATTTGGGCCAGCTCAGGATCCTCCAGGATGGTCTCACTGATTTGGAATTCCCATCTGCTGCACTATCTGTACGTCTTTCAAGCTCGCTATTGTCAATGCTTGCCGCAATGCTTTTATGGATTCAGCAGTGTATTTCCTCTCATTCCAAATCTGACCGATTAATAAAAGCATGTGTAATTTGGTCACTGATGATATTTTCAATGTCCTACAGGGTTGGGCCAGAAAAGTGCAGGGTGAATATTTTTACCACATACACGCACATATACAAAGCATGCACACACCGGCCACACCCACACAAACACAGCTGTTTGATAGTTATTTAATGGCAAAACAGAATAAAAAAAAAATTATCTCCGGACGACACAGTTTTGACAACTGATTTGGATTATTTTAGTCCACTACCGACATCCTGTGTAAATTTTAAGAAATTTCATGCAGGGCAAATATGATTTTTCTTCAAAATCTAGTTTTCCAAGTCTTCTATGGAGAATGGAGACACAGAGAGGCGCTATAAAGCATACAATCCTGCATCTTTTGTAGGCCTATATTGCAAGTTTCCCACAATGGATTTGTCTGATTTTGCAGAGCTAATAGCTCTTGCATGTCCCTATTTATATCAGTTGTCAAAAATTGTGTCGCCACCTCTTTTAAAATTGTTCTAAAATAAAAGAGACAATTCACGGGGTCAAACAGCTGTGAAAACACAACCAAAGTTTTCCATAGGTGCTGATTTGGAATCGGACACACAAAAGGGACAAGGTCACTTGACCATTTCTTTTATGCTTTTGGTAGCATGAGTTTACAGGTACTTTACCACTTTATTGGTTTTTAGCAATAAAATGTATTTTTTATCAGCTTATGCCTTAAGAAATAAAAAATGGTTTACATACAAACACAAAATAGGTAAGATGAGAAAATGGAGAAAGGTACTACTCATACACAAAGGAGAGTAATGAATCTTTGAGGCCTTTTTGTTTTGCTTAAAAGTTTGCACACACTCACACAATGACCGATTGATAGGCAATAAAGTGCCAATTGATCAATTAGGTAATGATGGCTTTAAACAAATGACTTCAAATTCTAAAACAACTGTATTTGAACATAACATTCGGGGGAAGGGAAGAAAGATTTGGCAGCATTTCTTTAGTACACAAGGAACATTATGATGTTGTGAACAGACCAAGGTTGTGAACTCCAGATGTGCTCGAATCCAAAATGACGGGGGGAAAGGGGCGAAAGGTAAGGTATCACCTTCTTTCGGTGGCCCCCGTGGAGGGGGGGGGATCGTGGGGGGGGGAAGGAGGGGGTCCCCTCCCCCACTTGCTGTATTCTAATTTTAACCGGATGTCATACTTGAAATGAAAACGCAAAATGATAGTTTACTATTTTTGGCCCCAAATCGACATTCAAATACAATTATCTGATTCATCAGAAAATGAATGATTTTTTTTTGAAACAGCAGCAATTGTAAGAATAGTGGAGGGCTGAGAGGGCGAGAGCTCAAATATTCAGACGCTTGCATTTTAACTGGTTAATGAATTGAATATATTGATGTAATAACCAACAGAAATGATGTATGAAAGACAGATAACTTGCTCAGGGGAAGGGTCGAGTTGACAGGGATAACAGAAATTCTCATTAGCAAACAACAAAACTTTCTGGGTGGTCTGGGGGGGAGATTTACTAAAGTGGGGTGTGGGAGGACGTGGCTTTGAGAGGGAGTCTGGAAGTAGGATCCCATAGCTATACCATTTATTTGCTAAAAAAAAGACGAAATTTAAAATATTTAAAAACACAAATTTTGGGGGAAAATTATTTAATCCAAATTGTAATTTTTCCCCTCAAAATTTAACTCACCAAAAGATTGTGATATTATTTCTATTTCATACATGTATACTACGACATTGATCCAACTAGTGCATTTTTGCTGCCCTCAAATGCCTCGAGACAACCCTATGCACATTAAAAAATTTCGGTGCGCCCATACCTAGTAGCGGTCCCACGCTAGCACGGTATGCCCTCTCATCGCCACTGCATCCATGATCCTTTGCACGTTTTTGTACCTTCCCCAAAGTTCCACTTGCGGGGAAGGGCTGGAGAGGGTTAATAGTTGGAGCATTCGTGTAATTATACATGATGAAATAGAATAGTCACAATCTTTTGGTGAGTTATTCTATTTCATCATTAATACATTACGAAAATGCTCCAACTAGTGCATGACTGCCACACTGGTCACTAGGTGGAGGAAGTGGAGACGGTAGTCTCAGTGATAAGGAGGTTTCATGCCATGTGAATTCTATGGAAGCTGACTAATTTTGCCCCAATGTACATCCATATACATATATCATGATAGCATATAGCAACCTATGTCGAAGCATATGCAGTTGTATATATATACCGGCTTCCTCACCTTACGTGATGCTTAGCATCCTTCCTTACTCTGGCTGCTTGCTGACAGGGATAGTTTGTGTCACGTTATAACTAGTAAGGCTTTCATTAACCTCAGAGATGATGAGGAAATGACCCCAGCGTGATAATGTTGCTTCGCTGCAGGTTTAAGGTAAGGATCAAAAAGTTGCGTCAGAAATTGCAGGAATCCAAGATTTTCTAAAGAAGGTAGAGTGGAGGTAAAAATCTCGAAGTGCTCGGATCTGGACTACGACGTTTTCTTCTCAGGATCACCAGTAACGGCTAGGAGGAGCTTGGAGAAAACTGGTAGGCCGGAGGTATAAAATGACCGGACGTTGTTTTGGCTATAAATCCAGCTGAAAGAAGTTGAGTGACATAGAGAGGATCAGAGAATCCCATATACTTCTTGTCAGAAGGTAACGCATGAATTTCTGAACGTCGTCTGGTAGATGCAGCAATAAGAATGCAGTCTTTCTTGTAAAGTTGAGGTATGTAGTCTTTTTCAACGGTTCAACGCCCCTCGCCAGCAAATATGAAGAGAAATAACGGAAGATCCCGGAAGTGAGTTTCATGGTAGAACATTTATACACCATTCCCTTAATGAAAACCAAGAGGCTGTTATCTTCTTAATCAAATCTGGATGTCATGGGTAGGGTAGTAGAAAAGGCCTGCACGAGTAAGAAGATCAGAAGGAATCACGTCTTCGCCAACAGAAGCGGTATGCGGATCAACTTAGAATTTCTTCCCCAGACGTAGAAGAGTTGATAGTGTTACTCTAGTAGACTAAGGGGGTTGACTCTTCTAGCATCGCTGCAAGGAGGCAGCTTCTACTGAAAAATAATTGTATTAAAGGCACTTGAGGAAAGGCTACACAGTCAAATTAGAGATTTGATCCTAGAAGCGTCACTCACTCTTTCGAGTTTCTAGTTACCAGCAGGTTTGCCTTACAGGAATCGGTCTTGGATGATCCTCTACTAAACTGAAAGCCCTTAAAATCCAAACCTTACGTGGCCAAAATAGGGGCTATAAGCAGTCAGTCTGGCTGATTGATTGCTTTAAAACTGTTGACAGAAATTTGCAATCAAGACCCAACTTGATAAGTAAAGCACCGCCGGTCTCTTGTCTCGATTCTCCCATCCTCCTCTCCCCTCCCTTTTCACTTCGTTAGAATTGTAACCCTACCCTCTACCCACTTTAGCCCTACCTTCCGCCTCTTTGACTAGTTTCTTATCCTTAACACATGTTATACAGTATCTCTCACATATACCAGCTTTCCTTCTCTCCACACACTCCTAATCTTGCTAATTCCCCATCCCTCAACAACCCATTACTATTAAAACCCCCTCTCCTATAACGCATTACCTACTCTCAACAATATCTTTGGGTCAATACCACCAACCCACCCCACCCCAAAAAACAAAAACAAGGTTTGTCTCACCCAAGCTGTCGCGTCCGCACAGCCAACATGTTTCCTACTTTCAGTATTTGGAGAGTTGAAATAGTCTGCTTGCAAACAGATCGACTATGGCATGTGTAATCTAGAAAAATCATTGAGGGTAAATATGACGTTGAAATGCCACTCCAGTTAAGATTCGAGTAAGATATAATTTATTGGCTGACTTCCCCTGGGAAAGATGTCTACGAAAATAGTTGTAACTAACAGCAAGATTTCCGCCTTGAGGGTAGTTGAATGATTCTGGCACCAAGTGATGTGGCGGATAATCACATGCACATGAGGATACTATTGTTCCTCCTTGGTGGTAATTAGGCAAACTACAGTGGAATAATCTGATTTCCCGATTTCCCAGATATTCGTTCTAAGGAATTGACCCTGCTTAAAGTGTAACATCGCGTTAGCAACTCTAGTACATATAATTGGAGCTTTCTTATAATAGTCGCCACACTCCTTACTTTGTCGGGGACCCTCATGACATGCTTTCCAACTGTCTTCGAAGAATCTGTCTTAAAATTGACTTGGTGTGGAAGTGTATTTGAAATTAATTTCACCATAAGGACCTTAGGTTGCTAAACCATCGTAAAAACTTCACAATCTTAGTATTCAAAGGACTTGGCGAATAGGCCTGACAGTAGTCTTTGTAGAAAACTCGAAGGTGGAGCTGGAAAAAGTTCCGACCAACAATCTGCAGAAGGGTATAGAAGTCAACCAAGCTGCCAGCATTCCTAAGCAGCAGAGCCATAGATGAGCTTAATAATGAGCAGGATTTTGCAATCTTTAAAATTCTGCAAATTCTCTCTTCAGTTGGAAAAGCTTTGGATTTCTTCAGATCTAAGATGCTCCAAGAAACTCCGGCTTCAGACTTGGGATGAGGTTAGACTCTTTAAGGGTAGTCCTGACCAGTTCCGCACCATCTTTATAACCAATGTAACTAAAATATCAGAATAGAATTGTGTGGGATTGCTACAATCAACCAGTCGTCGAAATAGACGAATATTCTGATACCCCCATCTCAGATGTTCTGCCGCCTGTTCCTACTATCTTGTTAAGTAAGGGGAAGCTAGTAGAAAAAGTTGAGAAAGTCAGATGTCAGCAAACTCGAAAACTGGTAAGACTGGTTTTCGAATTGGAAGCGAAGCCATAGTTGATGATGAAAAAATGGAAACGAGGATGTAAGAATCCTTAAGTCTATAAACGTTGTGCCGAACCAGCACTAATACAACTCCTAGATAACAGCTTAATGAGTTTTCATTTGAAAGTCGCGGCGAATTAAATCTGTACGGGAGTTGTAAGTTGGAAGGATGGTAGAGGATCTCCTGTTTCTTCGGAATCTAGGAAGAGCAGAACCTTCCATAGATAGATTTATATTGGAAAAAGTTTACCTTTTACTAAAAAAGCCTTCACTTCTCTAGAATAATAGCCTTTGAAATTCTATTTTGGCATAGGAAGTAGAAACAAAATCTGACTTCATCGTCGGGACGAGAGGTAAAACTCGAATGGTAACCTTCTGAGAAGTGGAAAGTTCTCTTGCAGCAGGAACCAATGATATGAGGTTATCGACAGCTACGCCGGGAAGAAAGGCTTTAGAAAGGCTTGACGACCCCCATGGGTCATAGGTAGGTTAGGGAATCAGTGTTTTTGAAAATTCCTCACTTACTCGGCGGGTCACATCAGATGCCTCTAAGAATGGAGTAGAAGGAATAACTTCTATATTGTCTGGAGCCTCTATAGTTGAATTTGATGCTAAATGGACGTAAATCGACTTCGAAAAGGAAACGTCTTGTTTCCTCTGTTGGCAGGAAATAGAAGAAGTGGAAGCCCTTTCTGTGGTAGGCCATATCAAAAAGTTTACGTCTGAAGGAACCTTCGACTCCTAGTGGTTAATTTTGGACAGCTTGATCTACAGCTTGACCCGATCCTCTTCTTGAGAATCTAAGCTAGATCACTGACTTCCAAAGAGCTCCTTATCTCGGGAGAATTCAAGAGAACCTATTTGGCTGTAAGGTCAAAGCATCAACCGCATTCTGTCTTCCGGAGGAAGAGTAGGTTAATATTTGAAAAAGGATCTGCAGGAAACTTGATGAAGATCTGTCATAGTAAACGAACATCCCTCAATAGCCTCGTAAGTCAGCCCCACAAGAGGCTCCAACAAACTGCCTCCATAGATGACTTCCTTAGAACCGTAAGGCCTCACTCGATGTAACAAACCCTCAAGGGCAATAGTACAAAATGTTGGAAGATTACCATATATATTCATTCAATTGAATATAATCCATCTCACTCCATATGTACTAAGAAGACCCATCTTCAATCCAGCTGATGGGCATGGCGCGCTTGAATTTACCCCATGGCCTATTCCATATGATACTTAGAAAACCATCTTCCACTCCAGTGATGGCATGGGCATTCATCTAGTCCCAGCAAAGAGTGGGAACCAAAGGAACTTTGTAGAACTCGGAAAAACTTCCTCACATGTATGGAAGCTCAGGGATCTCTGGAAGGGGAAAGTCTTTTTTGGGATTTAAACCTTTTCCAAATGACTTTGAACTCATTCATAGTCTGTTCTAGGATTCAGACAGGAATAAGAGAGGCTTCACCAACCGTATTCATGTAATGCTTCGCTGAAGCAAAAACTGTTGACTTAGTATCTTGAAGAATAGCGAATCACATTTCAAACATCGAAGAACCAAAACAGCCGACGAGCCAAACACAGCAACATTAGGAATAGGTACTTTTCAAGAAGAACCGACATCGGAATAAGGGCGCTCCACAAATCTCACAGTTTGGTTATCCCTTATTTCAAAATCAGAATCTTACCTGACTTTTCACCCGCTTGCGCTCTACATGGTAGTACGTCGACAGAAAGTGCAATGAGTGGCAGTAGAATAGCCAATAGTGGGTGAGTAGTCTCAGAAAACTCAGCTTTAATTGCAATAGGAAGAGGAGCAGTCCCTGAGGTAGGCTCCACTAGTTGTGATGGAATCTAAGAAATGAGCATGAGAAGCATAAACCATTCCGGATACACGTGAATAGGTTGCTTACTTTTCTAAAGATATCGTCATAAATAACACTTTAAGTTTCTGCTCATAATCCTGAGAGGCAGACATTAACGTACCGCAAGCTATAGCTTTCTTAACACTTACACTGAAAGAAATATTCATTATCTTACGTCTTGATTCGAAAATGCCTGACCATCATCAACTTGAACTATTATAAAAGAGTAAACAAAAAGAGAGGCGATGTCATTGTTGCCAGAGGAACGTTTCCGTCGAGTAGAAACTGACCTTCTACTAACATCACTCGGATCTGCGGATCTGATCTTAGTAGACAATATCCCGTCTGTCATAGAAACTTGATCCCCGACGTGAAGAAATATCCGAAGGCGCCCTGTAAACTTTCATAAATATGGCTAGGAGAATCTGATGTCTTCTCGTGCTACTCGAATGAGACCCTCTAGGCGGAGTGGAAAAAGAAACGAAATTCTACCATAGAGATTCTCTGTACGGAGGAGAACGCCGACTACTAGACGGGGATATCACTCCGAAGATTCCTTATGTCAGTAGAAATAAAAACCACCTCCTTTACCCTAGACCGCCATTAATGGTGACTATAACTGTAGACTGCCATACGAACTACAACCTCAGGAAGTCGAGCGCGTCTAGGAAGACAGAACACGGAATCTTCAACTTTCTGGTACGAGATGAATGAACGGGAGAGGAGGAACATTCCTAAAGCACGACGACGGCTAGACACTTCGATAGACGGGTAGGAGACGGGAATGAATGGCTAAAGATGATAAAAAACGGCCCGGTGGTAGTTGAAGAGATGAAAAGAAACGGTGGTTCCCACGGAGAGGAAGAAAAGGGAGGAGAAAAGAAAGGAAAAATAGGGGTTTTTTAATTAGAAGCGTTTCACACTGAAAGAACAACGGGTTAACCGGGCAACCACAGCATCGGTTAGGTAGACGGAAACAGGCGGAACTTAAGAACTGGATCTGAAAAAAGAGGACGGAGTAGTTAAGAGTAGTACGGAGTAGTAAGAAACTCTCTCTTGAATAAAAACCCTTGCTTTGACAAACCTAACTTTCCTCGGAGCCCTGGAGGAAAAGAAGCTATGAACCGTGTTGAAAGAAAAGAAATAAATAATCCACTATCGCCGTAAGAAAAAGAATCATTTCCTTGTATAACTAACTCATGACCGTCGTTAAATTAACAGTAACATCGGGCAGTTCTTGCCAGTAATAGAACCGAGTTTTTAAACCACGGGACGTGAAGCAGAAGGTAGTCAAGTAGTTAGAAACAGACTCTAGAATAATAATGACACTCATAATGATTGCTATTATCATCATCACACAATTGCTATCGAGCACCACGAAAAAAAAGCCTCCGGTCTTACATGTCTTAGGGTACCACCGGAACGTTTGGTCCAATTATCTTCAAAATAAATAGGGTCTCTTAACAATGGACGATGGGCTCTATTGATGCTACCACGGTTGCTTAACTCAGACACTCTAATCATAGGCTCACTACAGATGCCGTTGGATAGCGGCTTATTATCTATAACTCTACGGAGATATGTGACAGCCTGGAATACTGCTCACGGATTGAGAATCATCATAGGACCGAGGGCCAAGTATTCAAAGTGAATACATTGATTCGCAGATGGATTTAACTCAAGTGTAGATAGCAGTGACAGCCGTCGGTATACCGGTACCACCCTGGTACAATAAGCCAGGGTTTGATTACTTTTCAACTTCTGTAAGAGGCGGCATGTCGGCTACTCAACCGTTGATAATATTCCAATTCACAAGGACATGGAAGGAGTGGATGAGTAGCGGGCCAGTCGAAATATTTCACTAATCAACTATGATTCACATCACTCATAGGCCTTTATCTTCCTAAGAAGATGGAGTGGCGGGGCGAAACCTTGCCCTATAAACTGTTATGTAACCCTGCAACCAGGTTAGTAGTAGGTAGTAGTATCGCCGTGGAGACGATAATACAAAGGTGATCTGATGCGTCTAGGATAGGTAGGAAATAGTTGGGTAGTGTCTTCGCTGGTCGCTGAGCCGGAGGGAGATGCCATGGACGGAGATGGAACTGTATAGCCTTGGCATCTTTTCTTTCTCTCCATATACACCATCCTTAATCCTCCCAAATACCTTCTGGATTTCCAATTCTGGACCATACTAGGGTATATAATAAGGTCCTTCTCTTGAACAATAGCAGCACTTCACACACCGCTTCATGAGGGTCTTTGTCTGTCTTCGAAGGAACTCTTACACTCAAACATAATGCTGAGTGTTGGCACGGTACGAGGACAGCGTTCTTGCAACATCAAAAAGTAAGACGAACATGCAGCGGAAGTTATATACAGTAATTAAACCTGTGCCGGAGAACCGGGATATCCAAATTGGAGAATAGGATAAGGCCAATGAGACAAGACTGACGAGACAAGACAGACGGCAGGGACCCCCCCCCCCACGAAATCTTGAGAAGAATAGATGATTAATCGCACGAGCGGAATCACTGAGCAACACAGATGACTGGTTGCACCGTGAGGCTATACAAGGGCGAAAGAGAAAATATAATAATGCAAGGGGAGGCAGAAACGAGAAAGGGACAGTCACCAAAATGCCCTGGCAGTCTAGGTATGGACTTACATAGGGGGGGAATAAACCTGGCCAAGGAATATAAGCCCACTTAATACCAGCAGTACGAGCGACTGCGAAAAACGGCCTGCGGCTCGCGGGGCAACATGTGAAGGGATAATACATAATAATTATATCAACATCTTCCGGAATTAGATCCAGAATTCCAAATATTGAAAAATTCTTCACAAACATCTCAGCACGTCATCATCCAAAGATAGATGAACAGTAGTTGTAAAAAACATCCGCCAGAGGAGATATATATATGTCTCCAATAAATAGGCGATAAAGGGGAAAAAATGTATTTAAATATCCCAATAAAAAATCAACATGTTGCCCCGAAAACTGAGACACAAAAAAAGAGCAAAGGATCATGATGCCCAGTGGCCAGTGGCGATAGAGGTGGGCGTTACCGATGATAGCGTGGGACCCGCTACTAGGCATGGGTTTGCAACGAAATTTAATGTGGCCTACAGGTGTCTCGAGGCATTTGAGCATAAAAAATGCAAGAGTTGGATTCATTTGTTAATGTATATAATGGATGAAAAAGAATAGACAAATTTTGGCTCAAGATTCGGAAAACTTGACTAATTTTTCAAGAAAAGAAAATGTTGAAAAAAAAACCATGCTTTATCACCCAATTGGCATGAAAAAGGTCATTGATATAACAAAAGTCTGAAATGAGACCAATGATCTGTGGCATTATCCCCGTATAGGCCATTGTTTAGAAACCCCCCGGCCAAAAAATTTGATTTACCTCCAAAATCTAGACAACAACGCATGGATATAACTCCAATCACAATACAATAAGTAACCCAGGACACAATAATGAATGTCCGACTGTTGATTGTACCTAACCCAATTAATCATGGTGGATTATGGTGAGACGTTGCTCCTTTCTTATCCACTTCAGATGTAATTTACAAGTAA
Source organism: Ophioderma brevispina (assembly GCA_023653785.1). Classification (NCBI taxonomy): domain Eukaryota; kingdom Metazoa; phylum Echinodermata; class Ophiuroidea; order Amphilepidida; family Ophiodermatidae; genus Ophioderma; species Ophioderma brevispina. The sequence continues at coordinate 44,545 of JAMKCH010002694.1, forward strand.
TTCTGGGTTTGTGGTATGTGGTCCTATTGGTACCATTGCAAATCCATGGGGAAAAGGCCCATGCGGAGTCCATAACAGCTGATTGTTGGGCATACGCTGCCAATGAGTTAACGAAGAAAAAAAAGTTGGAAGGGTTGAAGATAACCATGATCAAAATTTCTCTCAAGGTAAAAGGTATTATTATTTGCATATTATTGGAAAATTGTTTTTTTTAGCTCTGCCAGGTATATATGCATTCTACTATTTACATGAACAGCTGTTTGAAGGTCTCATTTATTATGACAAAACCAGAATATAAAATAAAACAAATAAAGATATGCACCAGAGGGGACAAACTTTTGACCATAAAGGGGGAGTATTTGTTTTTTTCTTAACACGGAACTTCCTCCTGTGTAAAAATTAAAAATTGCAGTGTCGGGAAAATATGATTTTTACTTTAAAATTAAAAATCTAGTTTAAACAGATCTCTATGGAGAGGGCATCAATGGGCAACCTAGATAGAAGGTGCTTTAACATACAAAATTCATGACCTTTGTAGGCATATATGGCAATATTCCCACAATGGAGGATGTTTCTGATTTTTGGAGAGCGGGGTAATAGCTCTTGCATTGTCCCTAGCTAAAATAGTTGTTCAAAATTGTGTCGCCACTGCTTAAAATGCTCTTTAAATAAAAGAGACAATTTGCATGGGGTCAAACAGCGGGACATGTTAAATCAAAATCCATAGGTGGAGTTGGAGTAGTATTTAAGTAGAAAACTCCAGCCTATGCACTCATTGATCTGATGGACAAGATTTAGTAAGGCGCACCTTTGTGATACGGAATGGTAGAATAACAGCAGAGGCTGAAAACAACATCCCTTTAAACTTTTGTTCCTCATATAAAATAACAACTTGTAATAAAATTCGGACGTGAACTATTAATACCAGTTTAATACCGTTGTCCTATGGTACTGTTGTATATTCACTAAGTTAGCTACATTCAAAACAAACTACTGATTACACTTTGCCCGGGGAAAATGGGCTAGAAGTGACCCAGATTGAATTACCATTAACCCTAACACAGCGACAGGGTCGTTTTGAAGGCCGACGGCCCACAAATCAACGAAAGGCAACTATTTTTATTTTTAACGGCCAGATGCAACGAGAGCCCAAGTTTGCGTTTCATTGCTTCTCGGCCTTTTTCCCGGCACACAGAAATAAGTAGCGTAAAGGCAATAACGGCCCAGATGCCAACGAAAGAAACATCCTCCGCCATTTTCCAGAAGAGGCCCAATGACAACGAAAAAATTTCGCGTTTCATTTTCCCGGAAGACGGCCCATTGCAACGAAAACTTCGCGCCAGATTTACCGGAAAAGACGTCCCAGATGCAACGAGAAACATCGCGTGAAAATGCTAATTTTTAAAAACAGGGGTAAAAAATAAATAACATAATAAATTAAATAATGGATGCGTACGGCACACTTGATCGCATTTGAAAATTTGCTGCTTAGAGTCGCCAGTCGTGAGTGGCGCAATTACGCTACATCATAGTCGGGCGTGGCGCTATTATGGCTATGTCAGGTCAGGTTTACGTCGGAATAGTTTATGCTAATTAACCCAAATAAGCATCGAAAAGGTTTGGCGCCTATCACCACGAAAATCGAAGTGTCTAGGGCATTTGTACAGTTTCACCAGCCTGATATGAAAAGCATTGCGCTTCGGCGGGCAACCACGTCGAAAATGACGTGAAAAAAAAGAATCGCGCATTCCAGTCATACGGCCCCGATGCAACGCAAACATGCGTCATTTTCCCGTAAAACGGCCCAGACTGCCCCAGATCTGCAAAAACGAAAACATCGCGTCATTTTCCGGGGGAAGACGGCCAGGTGCAACGAAAAAAAACCCGCGTCATTTCTCGGTTAACGACGGCCCAGTGCAATGAGAGCCAATGAGTCATTTGCGCGACAAAAAAGCAGTGGGGGGAGTTAGCGAATAAAGACGGCATGGACACGAAAAGAACTGGGGGGAAGACAACTGGTCCCCCCCGTGCCGGGGGCGAGGTTTGGTACCACATTTTCGTTCCTATCTGTCATATCGGGCCCCGAGTTAGTTTAGTTAGGGTTAGATAATCATGAAAAAGCTGTTTGTTTGTAGCCGTGACCTTGAAAATCCAGACAAATCCTTTAGCCATAAAAACCAGTCATTTTCAACGGCCCGACTAGAATGGTTTTTTCACAAAACTCAGTTACCCCAGTGTAAAACGGGTTTGTCCGGAACCCTTCTGACAAACTGGAGAAAAGTGATTTCCACCGTAGAGGGCTTTTAGCACGGCAGGGAACTTGAAATTTCAAACATTAGTCACTAACCTCTTCACAAAAACTGCAAAAAAAAAAAGAGAAAAAGAAAAGAAACGCCAATTCAAACCTATACAGTCAGTACGAATTGCTGGTGCCAAGTCAAAGATTTTGATCAAGTCTACCATGATGCGTTTTGGTGGCACAAACCTGCCGTTTGCGCGGAGACAGATGTCAATAGTAAGCTGTAAATATTCTGTGGGGACGGTTCGCAAAAAAATCGCGATTTATTTTCATATTTGTGTGCAGACTTTGGAAGCCGCGGGGGAGGGGGTGGCATGGGGGTTTGAGGGAATTTTTTTGGGGAATTCAATTTTAGGGATACACAAGATCCAAGGGGAATACCTAGTCAACCAACATGTGATGCTATATTGGTGGAATTTGGAATTGGAAATGCAGTGAGGAGGAACAGGAGAGGAGAAGACAGACACCAAATGGACTCAAAACTCGTGTGTGCTGTCTGCGGCGGTGAATGGCGTTCATGGCTAATATACAGGTATTTTGCATGAAAAATTCGACCCATTGTTGTATAAACCACTAGTGAGTCATAGTTTTGGGGTCAGCGGGAATTCGAAAACAATTGGCCAACAAATGTATCCACTGTATAGTTTTATCCTTCAAATACATGCATTTTTAGAGGAGATCGAGAGATACACAGAAAGTTTATGTTGAAGGGTCGGGACCTTCCGAAAAGAAGAGTAAAAAAATAATGAAAAAATAAATATGGAAAATACAGATTATCATGTAATTAGCAGTTATTATGACCAAAGCAGCTTCATAGATTTTCCAAAGGGTATTAATCAAACACCACTGGTCCCAGGGAAAAAGTTTAATCTCCAATCATTCCCATTTTACACTACATGAAAAGGTTGTTGATTTGACTGATCAATTCAGGGTGGGCATTGCAACTATGCCAAAATATGGGTTTCGAAAATAATTGAGGGCACACTTTTCAATGTGCCAGTGTCCATTAAAAAACGGTAGGCTTTGATGCTGATTTGAATTCAGTTTGTTGCTGCTGTCTACACTAGATACTATGTACCACCTGTCAGTTTTGAGTGATCCTACATATTCCAACTGCATTAAATTGCAATGATATAATTGCATGTTAAAAATTGTTGCATGACTCCATATATCAATAGTATTATAATGGGTGGGCTATAGAGGGTCAAATTAGGTCATATTTTCAAAACATGCTCATCACACCTTAGTTTAATGAGATGATGCGTACTGCTGACACCACATCTGCGAAAAAAAATTAAAAAGTGAAAATTTCGGCTGCTCCCGCCGAAAACGTGAAAAAATTCCCAGATGGTGCCGAAAACACATTTTGGCCATAACTCGGCCATTTTTTCATCTTTTGGCCCTGTTTTGGTGTCAACCCCTCGTTTTTTTAAGGTCTCCGGATCTAATTATGACATTCATATTAACACCTGTAGTGATTATTTAAATGTTCTTGTTATAAATTGTCTTTTTTTTCTTAAAAATGTTATTTCAGGACTGGAGTCGCAAATATGCTGCGCTATGCTCCACTGCTTGAAATGTTTATAATGATTCAATAAATCAATACGCATTCATGCTGTTTTACTCTCTAACATTCATTCCTATCCTCTTCTTCCATTCTGCAGTATGCAGGTATGTAGCATGCATCATCATCTCTGCTTTCCAAACTGTAACTAGACATTAGCCCTGTAAGTAAGGCTTAATATGCACTGTCCCATACAACCTTGAAAAAATCTAATAAAAGTACTCTTTGTATATTCTGGTAGGGCTATATATGAATATTACCAAAAATTTTGTCCCCCCCCATTCTAGTGCTGCGTTAGTCAGATATCAAGGTCAAGGTCAACGACTTTATACGGCCTATGATGAGTTATAACACTGCTCATCCCAATTGGTTAGAGCAAACAAAAAGATGTGTCTATACCTATGTTTTGGGGGTCAATAAACACAATTAAAAACAGTCTGGAGGCTTACAAATTATGTCATCATTAATCCTTCAGCAATAAAAAAACACTTCTTTAATCAAAAAAAATGTCCGTTTTCTCAACCATAAATTAGCAAATCGTCAGTCTGTAAAAGTATCAAATAAAAACCAAAACATTGACCATAATCTATAATGAAAACAGCAAATACTATTGTAAAATCAGTGGATCTCGATGATTGATAACTAATTAACCATTCTTGGACAAATATTTCATTTGGGTACTATTAAAAACCCCATTACCACTGCTAAATGAGCCAACTCCCGAAATAGTCGGGACATGGCACCCACCAAATATCACGGACGCGGACCACATCAAGCAGCGCTGTAATTCGCCCTTCCACAAAATATTTCTCACACAAAAAAACTCAGACAAAACCTTCCAACGACCTTCTTGTAGGTGGAGAATAACACTCCTGAGAGTGAAATACACTGTACTAGTGCTAGCTTCCTTCCACAACCTTACTTTTGCACAGAATACCACTGCATTTAATCTTGAGATCCCGCAGTCAACTACACAACCCAGCACTGAAGACAAAGTTGTCGACGAGGTGGGCATCAGCGAGTTTTGCGTCGTGATTTGGGATAGTATGGTCATGTGTAGATAGCACATATTGATTCCTATGAAATTGACACTTGGACAGAGCACAAGCGATATTCAGCATCAAAACTGGTGATGGCCACAGCGTGCGATATTCAGACAGTGTTACCTATACAGATTCTGGCCTGCAATGTCATCGGGTCATGGGATACGTCATCGAGCAGAAACATACTTTTGTACTTGACAATTGGCATATTATTGATGGATTATACAAATCATTCTTCAATTAGATACTTTAGATTTTAGTGATATCCTTGGTTACTTACTTGTGCTGTCCACTTTAATTCAATCATATACCAAGACTGTCAGACTAAGCCAATTCATAATACTTGTGCAACGGCGATAAAAAAACTTGCGCATGGAAATGAACATCAATAGATATTACCACTACTGTACATAAGAATGCAAGTTCTACCACTACTGTACATAAGAATGGCATTTAAAACCTTATTTTAGGTATCAGGGTATCTATGTGAACATATTTTCGAGCAAAAATTCTGACTAGGGATAACGATGAGTCTGTGTCAGAGGGGTGACAGGGATAAAAAAGTTAAAATATTTGGTGAAATATGCTAAACCTCATTTGGGATGACTATCATGTTGAAACTATGCCATAATTAGATCCATTGACCTCAAAAACCTAGGGCTAGACACCAAAACCAGGCCAAAGATGAAAAAAATGGCCGAGTTATGGCCAAAACTGTTTTTCGGCGGCCATCTTGGATTTTTCGCGTTTTTGGCGGAGCAGTCCGAATTTTCACTTTTTAATTTTTTTTTGCGCAGATTTTGTGTCAGTACGCATCATCTCATCAAATTAAGGTGTGATGAGCATGTTTGGAAATATGACCCTCTATCCGCCCACTCCTAATTATATACAACAGTTAGATTGAAAATATAATGTTGATCATTCCAACACGAGCCCCACACCACACCACCACTTTTCATCTTTTTAGTGCTTCCTTTCATGAGCCAACCATTCATACCTCTCTGTCATATGTTTTCATCGCTTTGGACAATGTTGCATGTGGGAGGATTCTGTCCATCTGTGCCTTTGGCGCATCGCCACCCATCCAACTTTGAAGATTTGGCAAGGAAGCACCAAAATTAGGCGTTAAAGAGCAAAGAGAGTTTTCTCAAGTTAAGGCACTATCAGTGAATTTGGCTAATCAGAAAATCAAAAAATCATCATTGAGAATTTTTTCTTTGTGGATTTTCTTGTCTTGGTCACTCTGGGGGGGGGGTCCTTTGATTTTGTTTCAGGAACCCATGCTCGTTCCGCAAAAAAGAGGGACTAGCTGCCAATGCGGGACTACCGCTAGGGGTATCAAATTCACAATAATCAATCTATTCCCGCTAGGGGTATCAATTCATTTGTGATTTGTGACTGGTTCAATGATACAATAGAAAATTAACCAAAACATATCAGCAAAATTAACCCTTAGTGTGTAATGTTCTGCAGTAGCACAAGTGTCTTTCTTGTAGATTGGATTTTTAAAAGGTTATCTTCTTCTTCTCATATTTAGAACAGGTCCCGCGAGGGGTATAAATCACCCGCAAATTTGTCCGTTAGGGGGCATATTCGCACTGAAAACTCGCCAAAAACTGGTCCAGTTAGGGGTCTATTTCACTGAAAATTGCGTCTGCTAGGGTCACCTTTCAGAACCTGGAAGAACATGGGTACCCAACAAACCCATGAGAAACCCTCCCTGGGTGGGTCTCCTTCTTACAGATCTCTACCCATTTCAGAGCAGTTGTGACGGAACAAAAGGAATAGACAAAATACAGTCCATCTATCCCCAGAAGGCCTATTTTGCAGCTTGTCATGATAAACCAGGAAAATGGTATGGAATTAAATTTTCCAGTCTTACACAAGCTTCTATCAGAAAATACTAAAATACAATTGTTCAAAATCCCAAAAGCCTGAATAGTTAGGAAGTCCTGGTCCTCAAAGTCTCTGAGTGTATGTCACAACATAAGGATTGACCGAAAGTGAATGTGGTGTCGTTTGAGAAGCGATGTTGAATATGTTCTCGTTTTCAATTGATGTATCTGTATAATTATTGTAATTGGAATTTGTACTTTCCCTGCCGTTACAAATATATCAACAAAGCACTGAACATCAAGCACACTTAAGGGGCAGTACCTTGAATAGATAGTCCAGTATTTGACCTCTTGTAAGGCTCAGCATAGTTCACCAGAAGTCTTGGATGTTGCATGCAAAAAGGTTCGCAAACAGACACCCAGTTTAAAAAAACTGTCAAGAAAAGTTATATTTTGCCAATGAGCACCAAGATCCCCCCAGAATGGTCATGGCCGTATCGCTATCGCATGTCCCAGGGCACCCCAGATTTTACCGGAATGGTCACATTTGGTATCAGAAGAAGCAAAAGCTACTATTTTCTCCATTCAACCTGTGAAATCTTAGGGCTAAAGGAAGGTTAGTTTGGATATTAGGAGCGAAACAAATGCTCATTTTGGTCGAACAATATTAATTTACACAGCACTAGGGGCTTACAAAATCACGTTTTTAGCTTCTCACATCAAAACGGCGTTGGTGAAATACAGGCGTGAAACTTCAGAGGGGTACTGGGAGTGAAGGCCATTCTATCAAGATGAAAAAAAATTCATAGACTTAAATCGGGCCATCTCCACTTTAAATAGTTCCAGGGGGCAAGTGGAAATATTTGGTTGAATGCATAATCCAATCAGTATGTTTTAAATTACTGGT
>JAMKCH010002695.1:0-89439 GCA_023653785.1 Ophioderma brevispina
CCAAAATGGCCACCAATTTTAAGATTTTTACACTGATTGTGTTATATTGCTTATCTAAAATATTATTTTGCCACCTAAAATCCTATATTTATTACATTTATGACTTTATTATATTTTATTTGTCTTATACAGACACCATACATGCTTGGTAGAAGTATCCTAATTTGCATAAATCCAAAATGGCTTCCAATTCTACAATTTGGAGCAAGATGTCAAACTTTGAATCGGTTATATACATCTATTATTGCACTTACAGGACCAAAACACATTTAGATTTATTTTCATTAACACTGGCTATATAATGCTTAGAGCACCCCCACCTCCATCTTACACCCCCTCACGCACACACACGTGTGGTCGGAAAATTGTATCTTTGTATTCTATAATTTAATATAATTATTACCTTCATGATAAAATTTGTTAATAGTTGAATATGTGAATATCATTACCAAGCACATATCATACAAACCTAAATGTTAAAAAATTGGGAAACAAATTTAGTTTGAAGAGAATCCAGGTTTTTCGATCAAAAAACTTGGATTCTCGATTGAACACGTTTGATTCACTGAAAACTTGGTATATCGGTTGAAAAAAAACAGGTTTTCAATTGATACACCAGTTTTTTTAATTGTAAAACCTTGGATTTTCAATTGCAAATTCTGCATTATCGCCGATATACTAGTACCTAGTTTCCCTTGAAAAATGTCGCCTGCCTTAACTTTAGGCATGAAGACACAAAGGGATCACTTTGTCCACTGTTGTATGTTGTTATTGATGTCCGTTGTTGATGTGAAAAAGGGTTAACATTTGCCTGTAATATCCGCATACTTCGATGGATTTAAACTAAACTTGAGTCATAGATGCAACATGGAATCCCTCATTTGTTGATGAGGTCAAAAGTCACATACCAAGGTCAAAGGTCATATGAAGCCTATCATTACAAACCGCGACGGCAGGTGACACATGCGGTCCGAGGACCGATGTATTTTTCAATACACCACGATACACCAAGTTTTCATCGAGAATCCAGTTTTATCGACTGAGAATCCAAGTTTTTCAAATGGTAAACCAGGATCTTCAATCGAGATTCCAATTTCTTCATCGCGAATTAGTTTTTCAATCGAAAAGCTTTTTCTTCGGGGATATACCAAATTACCATCAAGAATCCAGGTTTTTCAATTGAGAATTGGGGACTTAAGACCTCACAGTCATCAATGACGTGGCTAATTGTGTGTGGTTCTCCGAGTCCGTTGAGGTTGACCTGTGCCTTCCTATCAAGGTCACAACCTTTGGGCTTGTTAGATAGGCTATCAACAAACTGCTTTAGGTTCAAGGTAGAAGATTACCATTGCTCAGACCATCTGGCGTTGATCCACGATAATCCATGGGGATGCTGCGACTGCAGTGTCATGGATTGGGTAGCAAAGTGATTCCGTGAGTTCTATGATCCTTAAATAGTGTGTAGGGAGGAATAGGTTACGGTTAGTCACACTACTTGGCGATCTTGAGCTTTTGTCGGAAGGATCCTCCGAAGGTTTTGCAGGAGGTATGCCCTGGACAGAAGTGGAAGATATTATACAGGCGTCGCCAAAAGGCAATTAACCGCTAACAAGTCCATTGCATCATTAGAATGGGACATCATAGTCTTTGGGTGAGTGTGGATCCATACTGGTGCGGCAGATTCAGCAGGTGAGTATGCCAAGCAACAGTGATGTGTGTAAAGTGTCAAAGAATGAACGACCATAAAGCCCCTGCGGTCCTTGCTGAGGAGGTTGAAAACAAGGACTGCAGTCTTGGCAGCGACTGTCTGGGGGTTGATGGAAGTAAGGCTTGTGGCCCTTGTGACGACAGGTTGTCTTTGGTTGATGATCGTGGACAGTTTTTTTGTCATTAGAGTGATTTTAATTGTTAGTTTAGCGCGCAGAAGCACCTTAGAAGCACAAAAGCCTCAAAGAATAGCAGCTATCCAAGTACCGTATCGTCTGGCGACGGAGTACTGAGAAGAAACTCCCTTCGGCTATCTGAGGATATCAATGTTGAAGCGGACGGGATGCCAGGACATAACCTGTGGGTGCACCATACCGAAGTTTGGGCTTTCTATGGCATGGCACAATTTGATGGTCCACATACGAAAGAGCCGGGATGAGCAGTAGTATGAAACTTGACAAGCTGTCTAGGGAGATTTTGAGTAGCTAAAGGTAGAGACCTCCATGTAAGGACTGGATTCATAGGCAGCAGATTGACTAGTAAAGGACTGTTCCAAACTTGCATGCTTCTTCTTGAAGGGGACTGTCTTCGATAGCATTGGCAAATCGTGCTATCTGACCTGTGTGATGGACCTCTTTGAAAGCCAAATTGGATGAGGGGTAGATTTGCATTGACGGATCATTGATCCTACTGAGTACCAGTCTCCCAAGAAGCTTATACGTGTGAGATAGCAGCGAGAAGGTCTGTAACCTTGGCATGCATGCTGGTTTCTTGGGCTTCAGGATTACACTGGACTTTGAAATCATTCGCATATGAAGGAATGTGATGATCCATAGAAGTAGAGAGAAAGAATTGGAGCCATCGCACAGCTTCATGTGCCATATGAATCCAGAATTCCTGATGGATCTGGTCATTGCCGGAGGCTTTACCATCCTTGAAACTTTGATTGCTTCCGTGATCTCTACCATAGGTAATGGTTAAGACATGGTTAAGACTAGAGGTGGAGAGGTTTGTATAAGTTTTACAACTCTCATTAACAGCACGAGCTAACGTGGGCTTTTGCCTGTGGGATGTGGTATTGCCCACTCCATTGGTGACAAGTACTGAGCGATGCATTTGCAGAGACAGGACACTGCTTAACGGGACAGACGACGGACCAGTGAGCTTGTTGCGGGGGGTCTCATGCCTTGAGCTTGAGTGGGTAAAGTGATATTGGATATCTTTCCCCCTCGTCAAATTCTTGACCCACAAGGGGAAGGGGTTCTGCCTCTTGGAATGGAATGTTAGCTGCTGGTGGAGCATAGAGCATAAGTCGAATATGGTAGTTGATGTTAGAAGACAGGAGAAGCCAGGTTTGGCAGATTGGGTAACAATTCACTAATGAGTTGTTTGTACTTGGGCCACTTGGCTTTCCTGAAGTTCCTCTTTTGTAAAAGCCGGAGAGTGACCTTGATGTCACTGCTAACCAGATAGGACAGTGGATGATCTGTGATATAGGAAGGATCTTTCTGGAGCAGCGGGATCGGATGTCCGCGGTGACTGTTGACAGGTGGGAGAGGTAAACGCCCAATAAGGGTGCTTGAGTAGAAGGCAGGTGGGATCCCGTACTATTCAAAACAGAGTTGGCGGGGTGATAGTCATTCTCCACCAGGAAACATAAAACATTTTTATCATTTTATGTGCAGTGTTCAGCCACAGGGGATGTAGCAATTAGGCACACGGCTACACCAAGTTACCAGGAGAGTTCAGTAGAAAAATAGATTAATATGAATATAAATTTAAAGTCCATCAAAGTTGTGTGTCACATGTACAAACATTTGTTTCACATAAGTTTGATAAATCAAAGTAAAACTGTAGAATTGAAGCCCAATGTGGGTTTAATACAGTAAGGAATACGTTTCTCTCTAAACATGCTGAAGTATAATACACTTATGAAATGTAAATTTATGCCTTAAAGCGGCACTAGCACATCTTCACAAAATACAAAAACAATATCAAAAATTAAAAAAAATATGAAAATTGGCGGCAATGTTGGTATGATGTACAAATTAATTATGCTTCCACCTATCAGGTTAAGTATTTTATATATAAGCACTATACTACTTATTTGATGTAAAACATTCATTTTAAGGGCTGCAACAGTAGTTTGGACTAGCTATACAACAAAATGATTTAAAAACATAAGAATTGGCGGGCCATTTGGATTTATGCAAATTAGGCGTACTTCCACAACTTGGATTTTTTTGGAATTTTGGTATTTAATTATGGGGACCTTATAGAAATGGCATTGTGGGAAAAAAAATTTCTATTGCATTTTTTTCCAACGTCATCACATATTTCCCGCCTATTTTTGTTTCGGCCATGTTTGTGACTGTAGGTGTAGGTAAGGCTGGGGTCCCGGGCGAGGACAAATATCGGGGCTAATTAATAGCAATTATAGCGTCTGGTGCAAGACATTCCCGATTGGGTCTGTACTTCAACCAAGATGACAGGCAGAAAGATGTCAAAATTCTATGCTATAGGGTTGAATCTATGCATTAAAGGCCAATTTGGAAGTTGATTCTTAGTTCCTGTGGAGATTTTTTAAAAGGTCCGATTTCATTAATTAATTATTTTATGTAATTTCCTATACCTGTCATTTCAATATTACATCTAAAGGATGTTGAATACACTACTACCCTTATATTTATTACATAAACAAAGTTTACAAGTGTAATAAACAAAATGGGGTATTTGCAGGTTTAATTCTTCAAAATTTTAAATCAGTTTTCACATTTTGACGAGAGTATGATGACAAACGGGACAACAATCTGGAGGAAATTCATTATTTATGGTATAGCTGTGACACCCCTCCCAAGGGAAAAACTAGTTTATAAACGAACAGGGAACGGAGGCTTAGAATAATTTTTGAGGCAACTGAAAATTTGTTTTTATTATCAAGTTTCAAGAAAAACATTTTACAAATAATGAAAATATTGGCCACAGCAGCAAATCGCTTGCGCGCTCCAACAGGAAAATAAGAAATCACAATTTCCTTGGCATTATAATGAATATGCTGCAGTTTATTACATCCCGCCGCATGTCAAATATTTTCTAATAAAAAAGTACATAAAGGTGAAGATCTTCAGGATTTGCCATGTCCACTTATGATAAAAGTTGAGAGATGATTAGAAGGAAGGAGAGTTTGAAATTTACTCACCAAACGTAGAAAATAAGGCTTGAGAGAAAAACTGGATATGGAACGATGCCAGTAAATCATCATCACGTAAACTGCAAATGTCTTGAATTGGAAAATCATCTTGAATTTAAAGACCAAGTACATGAGATAACCTTTTATTGCAGTCCATGAATTCAAGACCCTGAAGAAAATACGACAATGAATTCAAGACCCAAATCCAGATACAAAAGAAGTCACTAAGATTGAATTCAAGATGATTCAACCAACTGTTTATCTTAGCTTAAGATTGTCAAAGAGGATTAACTTTTGCTGGGTGCACTCATATAATAGGCGTATTGTTTGCAGCTTATAAGAAATCCTTTGTAAATCATTGATTGGGGTCTTTGACTTCAGATGCAACAAAAAGTTAATCCTCATGTACTGGGTATTTAAATTCAAGATGATTTTTCCAATTCAAGACATTTTCAGTTTACAGTGGTGATACGAAGCTTTACTCATAGTTACAATTTTGATGAGGGAAGAGCCATCAATGGAATAGGATTGGTTTTTTGCTACACCTCCTGGAGTGGTATGTGGTGCTCGTTAATTCATTGTGGGTTTAGCCTATCAAAATTAGTTTCATACTATGTTCTAATGTGTCCCACATTTATGGCATGGGTGCCACTATTAGCACGCCATGGTTTTAAGTGCATACACATTCTCTTGCTTATTGTATATTATTTATATCTAAATCAATTTTTTTGTTCTATTAAATATCATGTTCATATTTTACATTTGTTGCAATATTTATATTTACTGTACATGTGAAACCCGATTCGATTGTGCAGCTTAAGTTCTTATGAGTTATGTAAATACAACAACATGGCTTTTTCTCAAATATTCTGATGTTACGCAACATCATTTATTGAGCAGCTATCTAATCGATACGGCGAATTTTCGGCAGTGTGTGTGACTCTTATTAGAAGAGTCACTGTCATGACTGTTGCCAAACTACATTGCGAGCAGTAGCATGCCATAGTTTTATTTTAATGATGGTAGTAGGTTCCAAATTCTGCTCCACAGGCTCAAGCATTTATCAAACAACCTTTAGCAATCCCTTTAATCAACATACAGGTACTCACTTTCATTTCTGTTGATGATCCAGGTGCTGAAGAATCCCTGGATTTGTCCGCCTTCTTCGGTTTAACCTTGGGCTTCGTCATTGTGCACTTTTGTATGCAAAACCAATCTAACAATTCACATCAACGTCCCGATATCATTGATCTGTCAGTGTCTGTAGGCAGCCATCTTTGCTTATCTTTAAATCATTAATGCGCCTGCGCGACCTAGAAATCGCTCCAAACTTTGCCACTAATCGCCGGTCAGTACGTAAAAATATACTGCAAAACTGAACTACGCCTTAAAAACGAGCGTCTGGTTGACATTGGCGCCGCGGCCGACACCAAAACCAGTCCAAAGGCTAAATATCACTGATCTCTATATGGATTGAATAGGGGTTATTTGTTATAACTTCTTGTCAGAAACAAGTTGAGCTTGATTTCCAACAAATTTTGAGGTATTTGAAGTAAACATTTTGAAGTAACAATCTTTAGGTGTTTGAAGTAAAACTAGGGCAATACAAGGGGGAAGTTTTCCCTATCCAAGTAAAAACGAAAGTTATCTGAGAGCCATCTCCAGTTAGTCCATCCAGAAGGACCCTCGTTCCTCCCTGTGTCCATCCCCACCTGTGACTTAGCCAGCGAGTGGAAATCCAGAAGGACCCTCGTTCCTCCCTGTCCCCCCTGTGACTTAGCCACCGAGTGCGTAGCGCGAGGCTCTAGGTGGCTCTGTCAGTGGGAAACGAGGGTCCTTCTAGATGGACTATCTCCAGTTAACGTGGACCCAACATTTTGTTTTTATGCGCCATGTTTTAACGCCTAATATTTTTGCACGAAATTTTATGTAATTGCCTAATTAGCAGTTGTGCATATTTTGGTGAAAAACTTAAAATTCAAATCGGCCATGCCGTTTTTACAATTAGCATAAATAAGCATTTTGGTGGCGCTATTCAAAACATGTTTTGCCCCTTAAATCGTACTGGAGTAACTGTTTTAAATTTTTATTCCAGAAATGTAAATGTATTTATGTTCTCCTATTATGAGCCAAATTTTATGAAAAAAGTCCTTTGGGAAAGTGGTTTTCCATTTTTCAGCAGGAGAATTTTGTGCCTATCACCAAAATCGTTTTTGGACCGCCATTTTAAATCGGTACATGCAACTGATTTTCATTTATTTTGTTCCTGTTTTGTGGTCGTGTTGATATACCCTATCAAAGACCAGAATTTGGGTTAAAAATTCCAATGGCAAAGTGGTTTTCAGAAGGGGTCAATATGACCCCCCCCCCCACACACACACACACACACACAAAACGGGAGTGCGCAAGACCTATTAAATGTACCCCACCCGATTAAAACATATATTTTTCTCTGTTTCGAAGGAAGGGGCATCACCAAAATATTTTAATTCAAAAATTTCATTTGAATCCGACATACCATTTTAATGTTAGCGGTATCCGTGAATAGGTTTTCCCAGTTATTTTCAACTATTTTTCACTTAATTTAACTATCCGTAATATTTAAATTCGTCCCGATAATCCTATGCATGTATTTATTAACTTTAATTTAGTCAATGGGCATTTATTTTCCAAGTTTGTCCAATTGTTTTCGTCATATGGTCACTTTGTTTCGTCCAATATTGCCTGTATCTCTTATCCCACCTGTTGGCAGTTGCCGCATGCACAAATGGATTCGAATATTTTCAATCCTTTTATCAGTGAAATTCGTCATGCGTTTTGAAGGACAGACACGCCCTCGTGCGACTATATCCTTCTTGTAATCAACAGATCACAAATTGAAGATTCGTCAGTTGTCACATTTATTAGTTCATTTTTGTTTTGGTATACCTAGCTTCCTAAAAATATATAGAATATTCTATTTTTGGTATTTCCTTTCCTAAACTAAACTTGAAAGGAAATAATAAATATAATAGTAAAAAAGGATAAAATGGCAAATATATAAGAAACGGAAAAAAAAAACAAAGTTGCAAAAATGAATAAGCGGTAATAAAAGGGAAAAAGTGAAATTTGGTTTTTTTGTATTTTATTACAAATAAAATTAGATGAAGAACATAAAAAGTAAAAACATAGGCTGAATGCTAATAGGCCTATACATGCATGTGCACGCGTTAAATGCTTTCTACTGAATAATGAACAGCGTTGGACGAAATCAAAATGCTAATTCAATGAAATTCATTTGCACAAAGAGCGAAATTGCTTTTACCATTAACAGCATAACTACAGTAGAGCCGAAATTGGACAGAGATACACGAATAACTGTGAACATTTTGCGAAAATACGTGACAAATGTATGAAATTATTTGACCCAAAGACGAAATTAAACATAACAAACAGCAAATTGATTTTTTTCGTGGACGAATTTTAACTAACTAAAAGGACATTGAATGAAAAAAAATGTTTGAAAATAACTGAGAGACCAATAGCCCATAGAGTACTGTACAAACTATTTTCTGATACCGTAAACAAATCATATTTAGCCTGTAGCAAGCATCAGAACAAACGATAAAGAATTTAGAACAAAATATTTTGCAGGTGTGATGAGAAAAAATACAAGCTTTCCAAAGGTACCAAAATCTCAGGTTTGATAGTGCGACAGACAGGGTGTGGTGGTTCCATCTTTTATTGACTGTTTGGAGTTTGTGTCCTTACATCTGATAAGCCTGGTCTTGCTTGGTCTTTTAATCCAGTAGAAGGTTTAAGACAATCAGGAAGAGTATAGAGTGGACATTCTTGGAATAAAGCAATTTGGTACATGAACCAGTTTGGTGACCATTGCTGGGTTCCCACTCTCATAAACAGCTCGTCATAATAAATATTCATTAATCTTTCCCTGTAAATGGACATCGCGCCGTCACAAGTGTTGAGAAAAAAAACGTGCGCCTGGCATTGCCCGCGGACTCGAACCCGGCAACCTCCGCATCACTACATAGCCAGGCACGGCGCTCGTGGTGGCCACCCAGCTTGTTAAAGGGCACGAGAGATTTCCTATCAGTGTCCTACAAAAATTGAAAGTACTGATTTTTTGCCCTGATGTAAAGGATTTTCTATCAATATATCCCCATGTGAACGGATTAAGCTGAGAAATGCTTCTTTTGGTATCAAAAATTGTGAAATTTTTTTAATTTTGTATATGAGCAAATACGAAATTCAGCTATGTTTTATATTGAGATATAAGCAAATCAAAATCACCTTTTTTTCTTTTCTCTGGCTGTTGTAAGACATTTCTGTGGCCAAATACAAGGTAAGAAATCTATTGATGTCTCGCTACATATATTAAAATTACTATTATGACCCAAATTAGGTCGCCTAAAATCTCTCGTCGTTGCACCTTTAACTCAATTGGCAAGGATACTAGGTTGGCCGTTCGAGTCCTGCAGCACCCACATTTTTTTTTCAATAACTTGTGTGCGCTAGCCATAATTCCAGGGAGAGATTAATGGATATTCATACTTATCTAACTGGAGAACGAAGTAGTTTTAAAAAAATTAAAAACAAATATAATATGTATATTGGATATACCGTTAAAGGTGACACGAGAGATTTCAAGTCATCCAATATTTTCTGTGATATGTAGGACTTATTCCATATAGATTAGACACTCACTATAGATTTCCTATCTTTTATTTGTCAACAGAATAACTTAAAATGAAAACAAAGGTGATTGTTTATATTTCAATAGAAAACATAGGCTGTGATTTTGTATATTTCAATAGAAAACATAGGCTGATTTCATATTTGCTCCTATAGGAAATTAGAAATTTCACAATTTTGTATACCAAAAAACAGTTCTCAACTTAATCCTTTCAGATGGGGATATTTCTGATAGAAAGCTTTAACGCAGTGCAAAAATCTAAATTTTCAAATTTTGTAGCTACACCGTTATTTGAAATCTCTCGTTGCACCTTTAATGCTATCCGCTTGGAAAGCGAAGGACACCTTTCGGACCTAACACCAATATAGATATATCTATCGCTGCTAAATGAGGTCAACGTGTGGTCTGGTGGATTGAGCGCTCGTCCCGCACTCTAAAGGTCGTGGTTTCGATTCCCACTGCGGCCACGTGTTGTGCACTTGAGTAAGCGCCTTTAAACCGACCTCAATTATTTCCTCCACCCAGGTGTTTGGGGTACAGTGTTTTATTCAATACTGGGAAAGTACAGACTCGCTGTGCGGGAGGAGTGGCGAGCCCCCCACAGCAAAAATAATACGGAGGAGTCTGGCCTAAACGCTAAGGAAAGAGAGTGCACTCCGCGCACGAGCTTGCCTCTTCACGACAATTTACTTTTTTTACAAATACAGGGCTGTTATAGCAAGAGCGCCGTGCTAGTGATGCGGGGTTGCCGGTTCGAGTCCGGCCAGGCACACATGTTTTTTTTCCAACACTTGTGTGTTTTTTTCTTATAATTAAAATAGTCACTAGAACCAAGATATTCACCTAAAATACTCAATTCCCGGGTCCAAAGTTTGAGGTGAATCAGATTTTTCGTTTTGATGCAGTAAACTTATGTGTATATGTAATAAATTTCATATAGGCACCGATTAATGGTCATAGGATACTCTGTATAACAAAATTCCGGTCCGATTTATGACAAAGTTGTGATTTTCTATATGAAGGTCAGGACTTAATTTTGGACACAGTGAATTATAATGTACGAGCCTTATGTAAGTGGAAATACTAAAATATCCGATTCTGTTCTTATTAGGTTACTCTTTCATGTCCTTAACCCTGCGTGGTATGTTTAGAGCATATAAGCTATACTGTACAGACAGCAAAAATCTGATTTTTTGATGATTTTTTTTTAATTTAGATTGGGCTTATTGCCATTTGGTCTAATTCCATTTTGGTCTAATTAGCATTTTGGTCTAACTTCAATTGGTCTAAACCCCATATTGTCTATAACCAATTTGTCTAATAACCATTAAGTCTACATCCAATGTATCTAACAACCAAAATGTCTAATAGCCATTTGGTCTAATGCCCATCTAGTCTAATGCCCATTTCGTCTACTATCATTTGGTCTAATAACCACACCATTTGGTCTAATTCCCATTTGGTCTAATATCCATTTGGTCTAATATCCATTTGGTCTAATATCCATCTGGTCTAATATCCATTTGGTCTAATACCCATTAGACCAAATCGGTTATATACGATATGGATATTAGACGATACGAGATTTAGACCAGATGAATATGAGACTACATGGCTATTAGACTAGATGGTTATTAGGCCTATAAGGTGACAAAAAAAACCTGTTTTACGGGCCCGACCGACCCTGATTTTTCAGTTTTGCAGATTTTTTTTTTAGTTTTTCCAAAAATCATGTAAAATCAGTCTGTTTTTAGCCCAAATTTATCAATTGTGGCAATTTTTTTTTAGAAAATTTGTTTGTAAAAATTTTCTGATTTTTTTCTCTTGATTTTTCAAATTTTGGGGCTATTTTAGGCCAATTTTGAGCTCCAGAAAAGAAAAAAATTAAAAAATTAAAAATTCGCCCGACCGACCGACCCTACTCGAAAGGTCCGCTCGCCCGTAAACAGGGTTTTCTTTTTTCTCGCCTAACTGGTTATTAGACTAAATGATATTAGACCAATTGGAGTTAGCCAAAATGGCCATTAGACAAAGTGGGATTAGACCAAATGACAAGTCACCTTCGGATTTAGCAAATCACTGATATGATATGATATTCACTAACAAGTAAACACACAAACAAATCCAAACAATTTCCTTCTGTCGATCATTACAGAAGTACGAGTATTACATTTGCTTGACCGGCACGGGCTTTTCTGCTTCCATAAAAAACAAAAGCAAAAAACAAACAAACAAAAAACAAACAAAGAAACAAAAATCAACCAATCAAACAAAAAATCCAACAACCCTGCAATGTCTCCTTTGTTTCCCCTCGTAGGCTCTATCCTCTCCCTCTCCGTCCCTCCTATAGTCCTATTCACCCACCAACACCCACCCGGTGTTTCCCCTATGGGTTAAAGGGTCATGCTCCGATCGCTAATAGCCTCGTCCCCAGGGCCACGGACCCCATATTTTACCGGAAGTGGTCGAAATTTTGGTATCAAAGAAAGCTACTATTTTTCGCATTTACCCTGTGAAATTTTAGGGCTAAAGGATGTTTGGTTTGGATGTTAATGTTATGAGCGAAAATATGCTCCATTTTGGTCGACCAATATTGATTGAAATAATCTTCTATGAGGATTACAAGATCACGTTTTTAGCTCTCACTTCAAAACGGGTTGGAATATCAGCGCGAAACGTTACAGATGGGGTTTTGGGGTGAAGGCCATTCTATCAAGATAGACTTAAATCGGGCCATTCTCCTTTAAAATTATTAGTGTGAGAGAAATTTTAACCTATATATTTTCTCCAGAACTCTTTTCTCAAACGTGGGCGTTTGGGTGTAAAGAAAAATAGAGGTTATGCCATGAACTTGCAACCCAGCCAACAGTCAGACTCAAGTTCAATGCGGACTCACTAGGAAGCCTCCGCGTCCATATGGGCGAGACAACTACCGCGTTTCCTGGGCTGTCATCAAATGACTTTGAACCCCAGAGTCGACTATTTTAAGCATTTATATGATTTTTCTTGGATTTTTAAATTTGCAGGGGATCTTTTTAATTTCGCTGTTACGGGACATGGACGCCGATCCAATAAATTTATCATATATTGACGTCTACATGTGGTAGGCGGTGTATTAAAATAGCAACATATCAAAAGTTTTATTGAGTTAATGAAACTATAATGGGTCTGGACGCCAATCAACATCAGAAACAAAATGACCTGATGATCTCACACGGTGATTTTGTTCAACTGAAACCGTTCGACCTTGTTTTTGAAATTTAAATTGCCATCATCCCATCGCGATAAACCCAATCAATCAGTCAAATTGATCTATGTATTAATTTAATAATTGATTGAAAGAATGGTTGGTGAATTGGTGGATCGATTAATCTATCAGTTAATTAATTAATAAATTACTGAATGGAAGAATAGATTCGTCAATCAGATGACAGATCGACCAATTGAATGGTTATTGAGTGTTCGAGCAATCCATCTATTAATTGGTATTCATTAACAAGATAAGAAGGGAAACAAACCAACTCAGTCCAAAATAACTAGAGAGGGTTGAATATCCATGGCGGCGCCAGACTTTTTTCTGGGGGATAAAAGGGAGAAATTGACTTTTTTGTTTGGAAAACGAGTGAAATTAGGGGCAAAACAACCCAAAATTTGCAGATTTTTAACCATAACAATTTTGGTACAGAATTGCTGATTTTTTGCCAAAATTGGGTGATTTTTGGCCCCTAAACGCCGATTTTTGTCGAAAATTTCCCCCATGCCCCCTGGCGCCGCCACTGCGAATGTCACTGGGTAATCTCTAAAAAACCGTGTAGAAAGACTGAGTGAACAAAATATATGAAAGAGAGAGTTTTGAGTGGTAAAATTACTCTAAATGAACGTGCACTAAAAAACGATCAGTGTGCTTAATAATTGTGACTCAAAATGTTTAATCGTAAATACTCAATTCAATTGTTTTATAGTACTCAAAATATGTAACTAATAAAGGCTTGAAATTGTCACAAATATCCTTATCTTATACTTGAGAAATAATTAACAACAATATTGTAGTAGTCCTTTCATGTTTTTGTGTAATATATGTTCATTTAAATGCGCAATATGTTAATTTGAAAGAAAAATAATCTATATAAATTAAATGATCTCATAAATTCCCAATAAGGTAGCATTAGTATTTTGTGTATTTGGTTACATAAGCAGAGAGTTCCGGATTCACTTCCCAATTAGATAATTTACATAGGCAAAAAAAAAACTTTGTCTCATCTTCTTTTGGCTAAAAATCTATATGTGCTGTGTGATGTGTGTTTTTTTTTTACAAAATAAGCTATGACCTATGCGATATATTTGTTTCAAATTTGCACCGTGTTGTTTTTAGAAATAAACAATATGTGCCACTCCAATGTACCCCTTTTCTATTTTCAAGTCATAAAAACACTATAGTGTCCATAGAGTTCCACTTTTTCTTTTTTATTTGTATGGTTCCACGGTGCGGAATTTTGTTCAGGTATCACTGGTTCGAGACATATACTTCGTGTTAAGAAAAAAAAATGAAAATGTAAAAAGTGTAAAAATCGCCGCTGCCGCGTAGTTACAAGCTAAAGCTATGCGCGAAGGAAGCTGAGACAAACTTTTTGGGGCCTTATATGCATGGTTAATTAAAGGTGCAATAGACTAATTTGTACAAATTTGACTAATTTGTTTTGAGAGTGTACGTCATTAGTGATAACCTAAATAGGATTACTCATTAAAAATTACTCAATTAAATCAAATGCAACCCGGTTACACATGATTTTATTGAGTAGATACACGAAAGAGTGGAAGATTGTAATCAAAGAGTCAACTTTCAGAGTGTGTTTCCGCGCAAAAAAAATGTATCGTTCCTCATTCAACTCCTTGAATGAGTTGGAATTCAAGCTAATTCACTCTTAGGACTACTCTTTTACACTAAGATAGTTACGACCTTTAGAGTTCAGGTTTATGCGGGTGCAGATGCGTAAGACATAATGCCTAACTTTCAAGGTGTGGAAAGTTAGGCATTATGTCTCTTATGCATCTTCACCCGCATAACCTGAAATCTAAGGTCGTAACTCCATTCTCATCCATAATGTGGTTTATGAAAAATCCTGCTGGTCAGTCCGTCGCCCCACTGATTTAATTTATAGTTTTTTTTTTTTAAAAAAAACAAATTAAAAAAATACTGCTTTCAACATCCCTATGAACGATTTATAGAGTACCAAAGTCAAAACAACAACAAAACTTAAATTCGATGAATATAACTACTGCAATGCTGTTCGCACTCACACAACCCAAGAAGCCTACACTGTTAAAAAAGTTTCCGGAAATTTACGGAAATTTCTGGCACTGGCAGTATTTCCAGTCATTTTTAGGGTAAATTTACAGAAATTTCTGTCAATTAACGGAAATTTGACAGTAATTTCACAGAAATTTGTCTCATATTATGGAAAAAATGTGTATTTTAACATAATTTTTCCGTAATTTGAAATTACGGAACCAAAAAAAAAATTCCGGAAATATTGCTGCCAGAAATTTTTGAAATATTTCCGTAAATTAACATGTTTTATGTTTTTTGTTTTTTATTTTTATTGTTTTTGTAAAACAGATTTTCCGTAAATTTACGGAAAATCTGTTTTCTTAATTTACGGACATTTTTAACAGTGTAGCCCTAGAACCACATAGCACGCTTTTAAAATTTTAATCGTCAGTTCAGCTGAAATAAGGACATTCAGGAGATTCAACCATACCACTCATGTTACTGAACACTGCTCATTACTTTGTGAAACCTAAGGGCTGTGCAGAAATTACCTGCTCCGAAAAACAATGTTTGCAACTTAGAGTACCAAAAATATCCACTCACTTTCGATGTGCCAAAAAATCAGTAAATCATTCATATTGATAAATTAAATAGCAGTGCTTTTGGTTGTACTTGAGGCATACCCTTCCATAAAGTGCGTCCTCATTTTCATCAAAATACATTGTTAACTAATATATCTTGCAACGCCAATTTTGCATTGCGAAAAATAAAATATGAACAATAACCCCTCCTCAGTCCAAACACCTCGAAAGAACGTTTCGCAAATTTGAACCCCGTACTTCTTTCTTGAAGAATATCTTTAAGAAAAACAAAAACAATACTACAACAACAACATGCGATATAACTCCTCTATTTTTTCTGAGACTTTGGCATGAAGAATATTCTCGTGTCTTGAAAATCATTTTTTCTATTTAAAATCAGGGATACGTATAAAAGATCTTTTTTGTTGTTGTATATGTTTGGCTGCATTCTCCTAAATGAAGAAGAGGTAAACCTGAACCTGTTTGAGAGCACGATTAGGTGAACAGCTTTTTAGAAAAGTGTACTCTTTTCATATAGCGTAAATTTCTAGTCTTTTCAGAGAAAATTCTCCCAAAGAGTGAATTTCACCCCCCAAAAAGATCCCTTCCATGTGGTACGAGCTGTCGAAAAGGAAGAGGGTTTTTAGCTTTTTTTTAACTTTCAGAGTGACATGTCTTTTTTACTTTCTAAACTTTTCGAGGAATATCTTTCATTTTTAAGCGAAATCCCAGCAATTCTGCTTTGTCATATTTCACCAGAAATCCATTGTGAATGATTGTAAATTACCGGCAAATCAGGCCCCATTATGAATTATATCAGAGACCACACATATCCCAGAAAATATAACCCTTGATTGGTAGCATGTGGGTGATCTGCATGTTTTGATTTGAATATGGGTCCTAGAAAACAAATCTTGTCGTTTGTATTCTGCTTTGCTGATTCTGAAGCATTTTCACTTTCTTATATGGTTAAGTGTTATTCAACACTCATGTGAAACAGTAGTCAACAGATCCACGTTTTGCGGTGTACCGGAATTGCTTCTGACGCCCCCCAACAATTTCTCCTTCACTGCTTTCCGCAAAGTGCTTCTTCATATTTTTCTCCCGTTCTCCCTCTTCTCTTTTCTCAGGATTACATAAGTAATGCATGTACATGTGGGTTGTGTTGCTAAATCCTAACTGTCACAAATTTTAAGTATAATATCGCATACCAAGCCTTGAATAAATACTACTGTATACTATAGTCAGTAGAAGTTTAGGGCGCACAGCCTGAAGTATGGAAATGGAGTAAGACTTTTTCTATTGATAGATTTTTGGTCATTTAGGACCTAAGCCATATTTTTGGAGGGTGTGCAAAATTTTTAAGTGCCATTTTTAAAATCCAATATGGCTGCCACCATGTCCAAAATCACTATACTCCCTTAAGTATTTCCGATAGAGAAAAATATTTCTCGGTACTCCGGGGTTTTAAGCACAGAGTGTTGGTTAATGTAATTTTATCATTATATGCCACAAAAATCCAATATGGGCTGCTCAAAATTCACATATGCTCTCGGAATCATTAAAATGATCTTAACACCTCCATTATACTTATTTACACTACTTGATACATGCTGACACCTAAAATAGTTTCTGCAGTGTTCAAATCTGTTACAATTGAATCGCCTCTGCAGTGTTACGTTAACACCTCTAGAATGCATTTCCCAACGCATCCGGACACTTCAATGTTCTGCACATTTGTAAGTTTAGAGGCTTAATTCCGGTGTCTATATGAGCTTATATGTTACACTTATGAGATACATTATTTGATCACTATAAACCCTTAACTGGCATTTCTCTGGTTAATGGACATTTTTCAAATTCAGATGGCAGCCATCCAGCCTCCTTTAAAAATAGTAAAACCTACATTATATGTGTATTATATGTAGTTTCATCAACACTTATTATTATAAGGTTCAAATCAGGTAATGGGCTAAGTATTGTGAATCATTTGACATTCTTATCTGGAATTTCGTTTTCTTTAACATGCAAAATTGGGTTAGATGGGGGCCATGTGGCTGCCCTTTTTACTTCTTTAAAACTAATAATTACATAGATCTGTATTGTTTTCAAATTGAACAACCCCCAAAATGATTCTTAAGTTAAATTAAAGTATGAGATGTAATGTCTTTTGAGCATTAATAACTCGTATCTGGTATATTTGTTTTGACAACATACTTAAAATTCAAAATGACGCCAGTATATTATGACTAATGACAATTCGTAGGTTTTAAAGATCTTAAAAGGCAGCTAGTGGCTTCCTCTTGATTGGGTAAGCTTGTTCCACACTTGAAATGTCAGATATGAGTTCCTACTGGGTATAGAGCGCAGAATTATCCTCTATCACAAATACTGATGAGTTATGGTCACTTGAATGTTTCAAGGGCATATTGGTTTTAGGGTGGCCATAATTGGATTTGATGGTAAAGTTGTGATAAATCACGTCAACCCCGGTCCAAATATTCCTCGTGCTTTAAACCTGGATCTAGTGCATAAAATATGACCATTGAATGAATTTGAGAGTAATAGCGGCCATATTGGCTTTTTAGAAAATGGCACTGCACGAAATTTGCACACCCCTCCAGAAATTTATTAGCATTGGTCATCATTGACAAAAATCATCAATAGAAAATCGTGTACCCCATTTCCACCCTGTGCCCACAATTCTCCTGACTACAGGAATAGACAAAATAGCTGTCGAAAACGACGTGCGATGGATTTATGAATAACCTCTGTGCCACGCCCACTAATTAATATCCATTTTTGTTACACTACGCAATTTTCCGCTTTCCATTTACTCTACTGTTTGCTGTGTCGTGTGTTTAAAATACACACGGACGTGATCACAGCAGTTACTTTTTGAGTTAAGTTGAAAATAAAGATGGTTTGTGCTTATGTGCCATATTAATCACTAGGGATTGATCTTTACACACTTATTCCTCAACAAGCATATGTCGTAATGAATAAGTATAACTGGAATTAAGGATTAACAACCATATAGAGATACATTCCACTAAATTGTGGAACTTATTGGGAGAAACAATACAGTGGTGATGCGGACCAAAACAAGACTATCACAAATTTTGGGTAATCAAAGTACGGAATTCAATGATTTTGGCCTTTATATGGATATTCGGGTATTAAATTTCAAGTGAGACATCATGACTAGGATTACACGCGCAGATATTGGATTCGATCACGGTCACGTGCAGTGAAACTATCTTACTCCGCCAAATCCTCCTTTTTCCAACGCGTAAAGACTGTTCCGTAGAGAGGGAACACTCACTTCGGATTTTTTCGCGCCTGATTAAGATACGATTTGATCATTTATGGGTTATTAATCATGTCATGACCGTTAGTGTGTAGTCAAATATGCACTGTGACAATAACACGTTCGTTATAATTCCACAGAATAAAGGCCCGCTTCCAAGGGGGGGGGGGGGGGGCTATCATTGAACTACAACACCGTGATTTTAAAGGCCGACTCAGCGATTTCCTAGGAGGGCGCCCTCAATTTCAAAAAAAATCGTGGTTTTTTGCATTGTTCATAATGCTTGTCCATATACTAATCACTGTGTGGGAATTACTAAGCTTAAATCGAATTCCTTCAATAGAAAATCACAACTTCTGTTATAAAATTCCGGATCCGGAATTTTGGTTATACCCGGTATCCATGGGACGTAATACTACACATAAATGTTTTACTGGCATCAAAACGAAAAAATCCGATTCCTCTCAAATTTCGAATTTGTGCTTTTTGAGGTTCATCTTTAGTTCTAGTTGACTATTTTTCATTGATTACACAAAAAATAATATTTCGAAATCAATCTCTGAGTCAGACTTTAAAGGGCCTCTCTATTACGAGACTAAGACTGCGTGTTGCCCCGACACACACACATTCATTTAACATCTGAATAATAAAAAAAACCAACACAAAGAAAAAACAAAGAACAACAAAGAAAAAAGAAGAAAAAAAAAAGAGAAAATGAAAAAAGAGAAAAAAAAACAAGAATTTGTTGTCTTAATTTGGTCTATCTCTTTTTTTTCAGAAATAAAGAGATCACAACTTGATTTCAAGTCTAGAAATTATGTTAACTACGAATTGATGTGGGGATAAAAAAAGAGGCTTTGTAAATAACTGAGTTTACACTTTTGAACTCTGTGCTACTCTCCCCCACGTTCGTTTCTTGGCGTTGTCTATGTGTCATTTTCACTTTTCATATCCCTGCTTACATTTACACTCCATAATCTGGTTGTCCCCAGATAATTTTGTGAAATTATGACTCATGCACATCATATCAATATCGACTTGATTTATAAATTGTAATCACGACCATAATGATGATTTTTTTTCATGTAAAAATAATTGATAATCATGCATGACGTGGTGTGACGAGGAGACTGTTACCAGATTCAATACAT
This sequence comes from Ophioderma brevispina, assembly GCA_023653785.1. Taxonomy (NCBI): domain Eukaryota; kingdom Metazoa; phylum Echinodermata; class Ophiuroidea; order Amphilepidida; family Ophiodermatidae; genus Ophioderma; species Ophioderma brevispina. Next base: position 19,902 of record JAMKCH010002695.1, read on the forward strand.
CCTTGATGACATGCATACAAATGTATTTTTTTTATGTAAGTCCCCTTCTCTGATTTTTGGGCCTGGCATGGTTAGTGCATATAGGCAAGCTCTGGGAATTCGATGGCATATCGTATTGCATTGGGATGGTGGCCAATTATTGTGAAGAGGGTATAGAGGTCCCGATGCAGCTAAGATTGCACACGGACCTTAGCTAACACGAGAAAGTCCATTGAAAATATATAAACCAACTCTACCATTCATCTCACGGATTCCTCTCTTTTTTTCCTCTTGGACTAACACAAACAAATGGGGGTCCGTTTTTCATTTTAAAAGGGTTATACGGTTTGATATCAGATAAATGTCATTCGGCAACTTTATTGATCTGAAACTTAATTAATACTTATACATATTGTTATCAGACCGAATCAGTAAAACTGTATTGTTAATCAACATCATCATAAAATATAATGTTCATAAAAGTCCGATTGTAGTGATTTTCTATATAAACAACAAAGGGCAAAAGAGGGTACAATTCCGGGTAAGCGCTGCAGGGCATACCCCTTAAAAGACCACCGGTAATTGTTGCACACATTAACTAATTTCTTATTTTGGTGATCATGAGAGCGGAACGCAAATAGCGGTGTAAGCGACGATCAAAATTTGATCAGCTTTCGCGTGCGAGTTAGAACGGCGCCAATTATCAGCTGCTTTAATTGTGCAATTCTTAACACCCTGAAGGACATAGTAAACCACACCGAAATTTGCTCGATACGTGAACATGGACTTATACAAAACTATCGGTAACGTGATTTTGGTTTTTCAACACTGGATGAGGGGGAAATTGTAGGCCCATATGCATGTATAAGCTATAGTTTTATATACACCCACTTTCCGAATATAAACAGAAAATAGAATAAAAAATCCGAGGAGAAAAGAGAGAACAATGAAATTGTAAGTTCGTGCAAGAAAAAAGACCAGATAATATACAAACAAACAAACATACAAAAACGGGCGCGCAAATGTGCACGACGGCCGTGGTGATAATGCATGACAGACACAGAAACTGCAAACATCATAATTTCTTCTAGTTTTCCGTTTGTCCATGTTGCCTATCTATTGGTCTGCTGTCCGTGTGTCTCTGTGTTTTCTCTTGCTTGTGTCTACCGCCTGCTTTTTGCTTCCTTTTTTATATTTGGTCCAAAATGACACCTACCTTCTTAGAAAAAAACCCAGAACCATGATTGTGATTGAATGTGTTCAATGTACACACTTACAATAATCATCAGATAGACAATTTACATCATGAACACTGATGATTGACTTTTTACTGAGGGGGCGACCGAATGTTTTAAACGTGCACTTATAACAGTTAGAAAATGCTGTTACTTTTCCACGTTAATTTTCACATTGTTAAATTTTAAATTGTTTTGAAAATCAAACAATCTGCATTGATATGACATAACACATGAAATAAATTTCTTATCATGCCTCAGCAGTTCTGAATAAACTTCAGTCCTTCACAAAATGAAGTTTATTTATTATCTATTCCTATATTTAACCATCATGTTCGTGTATGAACGGAATCTAGTCATCCCATATCATTCTCAATAACGGGAACCGTTTAAAACATATCCAATTTTCCAAACACAGTAGTTATTATACTTCCTGCATTTGTTGTCTTAGTTGATTCCCTCCCACAGCAGCCCGAAGTCCATCCCCCATATCCTTTGGCGCGCCAACCATATTATCGACTGGTGAAGTTCGTGTTGACCCCATTTCTTAGTTTTCACCGTGGCGGTAACTTACAGTCAAGTGTACACACAACCTAGGCTACGCTACGCTACGAGTATGTCATGAACAGTACGTCCCGAACTCAATGTTAGTACTGCCCCTGAAATTTGAAATGAATCAAGACCCTTTTTATTCAAGTCCCAAAGAAACAAACATAAAGTCCCGTCATGCCAAGACACGATGTACAAATCCTACATCCATGCCTAGACTCAGTCACCTTCCCCGGTTACCGTCATCTCATTCAGTTTTTTTTTATCGAGTTCTTACCAAATGTGCCAACAAATAGTTTACAAATAAGTAAAGTGCTGGATAGATTCACTGAAACTTTAATTACAGAAATTTTACTTTAGAGGTAGGAATCATGTGGCGAAGTAATACGAAAGTACGATTCGAATTGTCAACCACAAAGCTGGATACCGCTTGTGACTTAGTCATGTAAGTAGTCTCGTATTACGCGCCGCTGTTCTAATCATGTCCGCGAGCGGACGTTTGCACCCAATTCCTAATTCGCTCAATCAACTTTATAAATCCCTACAGTGGTAACAGTTGGTTTTGGCTGGTTTCAAGAATTTTCAAAATAGTAAGAAATATGGAAAATACTCTTTACAAATTGGGCGTCATACAATCGAGAATCATTTTCTTGATCGTCATAACTACCGTTAGAAATTGAGGCCGCTAGACTTAAGCGCAGCTCTCGAATAATCTACAAGGAACTTTTGTTTGGGTTGAAGTATGATTCGTGTATTGCTATGAGAGGTTCCCGGCGGCACGAAAAACGAACTTGTAGGCTCAAAAAGGTCTTGGGAAGGTCCTTCTGAGCCGCTGTTGGTGATTTCATTCGGTCAGCGGAAGCTTATTGGTATATGTAGTAGTGGGCGTGTCGAATTATTCTGAAATGACGGCAAAGAGGCGGCATAAATTCCTGTATCGGTTTGCTGGTTTCAGTGTTTACAACATCGCTGGTAACGCGGAACTTAATTACTATGTTTTAGTAACCGTGAGCTGATATAAAGCGAACTCACTTAAGTGTACCAAAGGGTTTGTGAGTTTCACTGACACGTTAGTCATCCCAATAAAAAAACCAAAAGGGATGCGTGGTTCTGGAAGTGAATACTTCATTTTAGAGCAAGCTTTCATGAGAGAAGCAGCAGGGAATATTTGATGCTCCAAAATACATAACTTCACAACACATTCTCCACGGTTTTAGCGCTTTTCAAAAGCAACGCGATATAGTGAATAATATAAAGATATTTTCGTATTACACTTAGCCGACTTCATCTTGAACTACAGCATACCGGTTGACTGGCAACCGCCTATCTTGCTCTCGTACAAAAGCCTTGCGGTCCTGTTTCAGTGGTTTTTTAGTAGAGTTTGGTTTGGATATCAAATCCCAGACTGACATAGTTTCCGACAGAACTTGAGGGTGAGTTTTTTTTGAATGATCTCGGCCAGCAATATTTCACGACCTCAGCCGAGCTTACGTGCACTAATTGGGAAGGGAAGTGGTGAATGCATTCACGCAGAGAAAGCCATCATCATCACCATCATAATCCCTCGCTGGGTACCCCACTAGCCGCTAAAGAGAATCACCATTACAGAAACAACCACAAATGCCGAGACGGGTCGCAAACCGTCTGGGGTCTTGAAGGGGGTACGTGGGGAGCGGACCCAGTGGAGGCTCTGGCCGAATACCCCGGCGAACTGGTTCGTACAGAATCGCCAAACTTTGTGTGCTCCGTTTTACCGTCGCATTGGCGATGTAATAAGAGTTTACCAGTTGCGTTCAAAGTTGTTGCGTTAGGAGATGTGAAGGATGGTACATTAGTTACGATAGCGGCGGGCAATGATGAAAATTACTGTGCAGAATTACGGAATGCTACTGCAGTCATGAAGAATCAAGTAGCCCGATTCAACGATTTGAGATTCGTAGGACGATCTGGTAGAGGTAAGTTCATAGCGTTTAAAATGGCGGGAATTACCCGTAAAAGAATATTACATAATGATATATACCTCTACGGATCTATTCCGTTCGAGCAGAGTAACTTGAAGTTCTAAATCTAATTATATAGCTAGTAATTAAATTAGTATTACCCGAGTTGGTAAATAAATTTCGGTGTGATAACACAGGAGTTTCCGAAATCCGATGTTTTTGGTTATTTTTTGCAAACATTCAATATTGTATTGTTATGAATTTATGCTTTATGTTTGGTTGGTTGTGTGGTTAGTTGCGGTTTGCGGTTATCAGTGTGTGGCTATGGTCATTGGTCGATTTGTGGTTCAGGTGGTCATTTGTGTAATTGTTTTACCTATTAAATCCAGGGTTTCAGTCCGGGGTTTCAGTACTTGTGTTCTAAAGAGTAAAATAGAGTTGTATCAATTTCCCAAGTGCCCAGTATCGCGACATTTGAACTAGATACTAGCAATTATCATTATGTTTTGTGGAAATAATCGTGGGCACATTTGTGTCTGGGTGTTCTTTTTTTGGGGGGGGTCCATCGCAAATGTCAACCGGAAGCAAGTGGTACTTTTTTTTTCATTCAAGCAAGTATTATACACTTCAAATATTACCCTCTTTGTTGTACACTTATAGCTACTTATTCGTTCAGGAATGTGGGATGTAATATTGCACTTTATCACTAGTTGAAAACAGTATCGACATACAGTCATCGCTAAGTCATTCACAATTTCTGTTGTGTGTAATCTGCTTTCGTGGAATGCGTAAGCGAGCAAGGTCGGGGGAGGTCCATTGAAAGATAACGGCTTGCTGTACTGCACATGTAATTTGTGTGGGATGAACTCACTGAACTCGTGGAATCCCACGGTGTTTCCAGTAGTAGTATTTCGTAGCGCTCTGTGGTGTCAGGAGTGGGATGACCTAAGGGGCAAGGGGACCAACTAAATTTGATATAGGTTTACTTTAGTCGGAAATAACGATCGATTTCACTATATACATGGCCTATGAACAAATTACACGAGGACTAACTTCAGTAACCATGAGGCCACGTGTACGTTCATGTTTATCGCCACTCCTAAGTAAAAAAACATGTTTTATTTTCAGTGTCAAAAATTCTCTTTTCTGCGACAACAAACGTGAAATCCGGCTTGCTTACGCAAAAGTGGGGCGTTAGCTTACGTCAAACCATGTCAAATGCTATTTTTTACGATCAGAACACCGACAAAATAAAAATTACTCACTGTAATTATTAGAAAAATGTAAACAATATTGAATCATGTGATGGAAATAACAGTCTGTTTCCATAATTGAGCAAATCCTAACCCCCGAATGATGACTTGTTGAAGTTAAAATTATGGATTGGCACCATGTGCAATTTACCAACCAGAAAGCTAGCTGATTATATACTTCAAATGGATTTTAAACATTTTAAGAGCAACCAATTTTGAGTTTGAAAAAAAATGAATGTACATAAAGCCTAAGGCTAAGGAATGAAGGTATTAAGTTTGGATTTTCATCCAAGCAATTTATGAAATGTACAAGAAGAAGTAGGCTACCTCAATATGTTTGTTGGTTTGATGTATAAGGCATCTATAGAGGAAATTTTACAAAGTTGCAACTTTTCCCCTCGCTTCAGAAGCTTGTATAATGGACATCTGCCAAAAACCTTTGGAACTAAAATAAAAGGCATAGTCTCGAGGACACTGACCTATCTTGGGCGATGCTATTGATCAGGAAGTAGTTGACTTATGGAATTCTTATCTCAATATTTGTGCCATTTATTTATCTGATCAGGAAGGTTAACACTATCAGTGATTCACCCTAAAGAGTAAAAAAAAATCAAAATTTGCAGGAATGGCTTAAAAGTGAAGAAAAAGTATGTAAAATTCTCAAATGTTATATTTTACAACTGAAAATTTTACAGGATGAAAACACGAGTGTTCAACTATATGAATCTCCATTCAATTATGTGTTGCAGTGAGTGTCATATGGACATTAATGACTAAAGTGTCTGATTTTGTCCTTAATAGGTTTCTTTCAGTCTTATAACTTCTACTAGGGTATACCGGTATGTTAAGATAGCTATACTTGTTACGGACATGCAAAAATCTGATTTTTGATGATTTTCTGATTTAGCAAATCACTGATAGTGCCTTTAATATGTCAGTTTATAAAGATGGGTGTCAGTGTGTGTTAATAAATGTGGTGTAACATCAAAAGGAAGCTTTTCCTGGGCCTAAATTTTCACTGGGGTAATGCGAAAATATGAACTTTCATTCAAAATCTCAATTTTGATGGAGTAAAGTTGGGAGGACGAGATTGTCGATCAGGCCACCCATCTTCAATGATATCTGTTTTGAAAAAAACAATTTCATTTTTGTTTTTCCTTAAAGGGGTGTTGCTCCAGAGCTAGTTCGATGAAAAAATACAGATTTGGACATTAATCTTGAACCTGATTCATAGTGGCATGAATTTTTACGGCTAGTAGGGAGCATATCTCGGAATAGTACCATTTTTTAAGAGGTGGAAACCTCTCAAGATTTTTCCCTGGGAATACCAAGTTTAAAGAAAATTCACATAACAGCCCTTAGCTCACCATCCACCACAAGTACTGTAAAGTGATAATTTCCGCGCGTGTTCAATTTTCGCGTTTGTCATGTTAAACATTTTTGCTCGTTTTTAAATTCGCCTCTTTTCAGCTATCCTACATAGACCTACACACAAAATTAAACATTTCGCAAGTTTTTAATTTCGCGTTAGCTCAGAAGTGCGCGAGAAAAGCACGGACAAATTACGGTAGCGCGAGAATTTCCACTTTTACAGTATAACAGGAGCACACTAGATACTGTCCCTTAGGTCACCCATCCCCCAGCACTCCAGGGGTAGTTATACTTTTTTTATCCTCCCCTTGATGGAAACCACAAACCGCAGCCTTGTTTGGTAAGCTATTGGCTGCCAGACTAGTCAAACCGTAACGGGTTAAGACATACGATTTGGATCTGTCGTCGCGCAGGATAGCCTGATCCGTTTGACTTTTCAGCACCACTTGGTCGCAAGAAAACAATGACAAATGTAAATGATGTAAAAAACCTGAGAGATCCGCCAATTATCTAACTTCTACTTCTTGGAAACAAATGGCATAAGTATGTCTTGTAGTTTCTCAGAGAAGACATTGCTGGTTTTTGGTGGGTGGGGTGCTCAGCAGGGTCCAAAAAATAGATTTTGAAAGGGCACCAATTTCAAGCAATTTTCAATTGTGTAAAAGGGCTTCAAGGCAATATGCATGTTAATAAATAGGGCCAAGAGGGCAAAAATTTAGTGCATCAAGGCAACTGGTAGGGGCACCGAAGCAATGCCTTTCCGGTGCCTTCGGTATTTGCGCCCTGGTGCCAGTACAAGATAGATATAGATGGTAAATGCGGGGATAGGATAAAAGCTGTATTCATTAACAGGGTTTCTTGCCCGGATTAAAATTTAAAATGTCTCTGTGTGGTCCTTAGGAAATAAAGGTCACACACAACATTTACAAGGGTTAGGGAAAAAATGCCCATCGCAAATAGTGCAGGCGTTAGATTGGCAGGTTATACCACTCAATAAGAACACAACTGACAAATGGCAGCTATTGCAGATGGGGCCTTCTTGCACTAAACCCTCAAAATACCTTCCCCTTCAGGCTCATTGTACATACTGTATAACAGAATCCTATATAACTAAGTGAAATGATCTAACTTAGTGCATGACTTTGTATGGTTCATTTCATTTCAATATATTTGTTTGTTCAAAAAACAGATTTTTTTCCTCTTATCATTTTTCAGGATGGTTATATTTTACCCACGGTCCCACCCCAGAATAACAAAGGGCCCAATAACAATGAGTTCTGGTCCTAAAAGACAGATGAAGAATACTATAGCAAGGATCCTAAATAAATTGGGAAACATAATCACGTACCACTCAATCAGACATGCAGGCCATGCCATTTGGCCTTGCATGCAATCGGTGGGCGTATGTGGCGCTTTATTGAGAGCTTTTAGACTGGTACCAAGTTATCTTCTAGGATTAATTGATAACACTTATTTGATATCAAACCCAATATACAGGTCACTACAAAATAATGTTTTGATGATAATAGACATCCAACAAATTCAATGTTTTACACATTTTATACAGTAACTTAGAAATAATCTTCAAACCTGAAAGCTGATTTAACTATATCCAAGGAAAAGGTCGGGAACTCAAAGACCAGTTTCCAGAGAAAATGTTGACATTTGAGGTGAACTTTTGGCTTTAATAGAGAAATACTTTTAAGGGTTGCTTGTTCCAATATAGCTATTTTGTTCTCCTAACATTTGATATGAAGACCTTGTCAACGGCAACACCACCCCATCAGTGCCGTGGGAAACAACTTGCGGTTTGGATGGTAGAAGCTATGTGCATAATTGCAAAGCCCTATATTCCAATTCTGGTGCTAATATTTATGGTTACCATTAACACCGTGGTTTTTTTTTTTTTTTGCTTATATCTTGGGATGAAATGGATTTGAGGCTCAATTCCGGACACAATGAGAAAAATACGACCTTTTCATCTGATATCAAAAATCATACTACTTCCGGGTAAATCAGGTGGGTCCCCCAACGACGATCGGAACACTCACCTTAAAGCATAGGGGAACTTTTGCCATTCTTCTGGAGAGAGTTTGCCATACTGGAGGCAAATTTTGATTATGTTCTGGACATGGAAATAGTGCAATTTCAAGGCGCCCACTTGCTAAGTGTTGGCATCAAAGTAGGCATCATGTTTAATAAATTCAATTCCACTTCTTTAATAGTTCCACTATTAATTCCATTTAATGTAAAACTTGCCCTGAAATGTGTTTTTTTTATTATATTTTAATCCCCAGAAGTACAAAAAACATAATCCACTAAAAGCAGAAGACTTTAAATGTCTAGGCAGACTTTTTTTTATATTTTTTGTCACTTCATAGTATATAAAATATATCAAAGATTAATATCTTGTGCCACTTTCAACTGTCACATGTTCCTCGAGACATAACACCCACTGTCTCGTTTGTATTCAGTAAGACGTCTGTAATTAGATATGTCTCATCAAAATGTGGCTGAAAAAAATTATAACAAAATGTCCTTGTTTTAACTTCCTGGGGAATCAATTTTTTTAAAAATAAAATAAAGGAGAATCATATGGCTTTATGCAAATTAGATGCTAGGGCTGCATAGTGAGTTATTTTTGTTAGACTTGGAATTGTTTTAGAAATTGACTTCTTACAAAAGACATGCAGTTTCTTGTTTTTCTTTTGAACGGCTTTTATATAAAATTTGCAGAAGATTTTAAAAAATCTTTTTAAAACAACACCATATCAGATGTCTTTCTCCTATTGAAAAGCATGCGTGGGATGAGATTTTCAAGTAAACTGGGTGCCAGAAGATCCCATTTCAATCCCTATTGCTTTCAGCCCACGTGGAGGAAGCTCAGCACTGCAAGAAAGAACTGGGTTAATTTGGGATGGGATGAAATGCTTCTAAAAATGCCACCTAGCTGTTCAAAAGTCTCATTTACTATGAAAATACCATAATCAAATAATATAAATAGCTACAAAGTTTTGACCAGTGATTTGGATTGTTTGCTAGTCTAGTTTTACACATATCTCTATTGAAATTGGTTAGTAGAGGGCGCTATAACATAGAAATTCATGACCTTTGTAGGGGCTATAGCAAGATTTTGGTAATGGATTTTTCTAATTTTTACAGGATTTTTACAGGGTAGTAAAATAATTATTTTGTTTGTTCGTGAGAATGCCAATCTTTGTTTCATTCTTTAAAATGTCAAAAATTGAACATTTAAATCCAGTCTCATAGAAAATATTTGCCCCTTTAGGTCATACAAGCAACAGCAGTAGCTCGGACTCCAAATTTGTTATCCCCCCCAAAAAAAATAAATAAGCAATTTACATCTCAATTACCATATTTGAGATCAGTATGAAACACCAACCAAACAGATATGGTATTAAGTATATAGGCTTTTAATTTCATGTCAGACATTATTCAGAGACTTGAAAATAAACAAAATTGTGATTAGTTACTCATGGGTTATACATGTATGATCTTAAGTTAAACCAGCCAATCAAAGATTGTGTAAGAAAGATGGTAGCTTACCCCTAAGGGGTTAAAAGCTGCAAGCTTAAGTTTTTCAGTCATGCTCTAGTTCTTATAGAATTAGGAAAAACATAAAATGAAAGTCGTGCAGGGACGTTATATTTGATACCCTTGATTATGAATAAAATATGAGCATCCTTATTTCCTGTTTTGTGTGTGGGAAGACAATTTCAAGTCTCTGAATAATATCTGACATGAAAGCAAAGAAGTGTTTGTGCAAATTTTGGACTTGAGTCTCAAGATGTGAATGTGTTTGCAACAAAAGCACTTAGACAGTGCTAGAAGATTGTCATCATGGTGGCGTGATGAGCCGAGTGCCAACCTAAAATGTGAATACCCCTGGTTTAACTCATGTTCAAGGACTTGTCTTGTTTGACAAAATATGCACTTAATAATGATTAGAGAGAGATGTTTATATTTCCAAACAAGTTGATAGAACACTCTTTGGAGAGCAAAACATTCTGGTTATGTCTCTTCTTGGATCAGCCTGTACACCCCATCCCAGGGTGACTAGGCCCATGTGCGTATGCGCACACGCACACATGCACACACACATGCATGCACACTCACACACACACGCAATGCATTCCACACATACACACACAAAATGCACATGCACACTCACACACACATACACGCACATGGATGTAAAACCATATTGAGGCATGAACTTTGAAGCTTTTTTTTCAGTCACAAGGGTTAAAATGTTTCACTTAAAATACATTGTCTACATTCTAAATTGTTTGGGTGACAGTGTATCTCTAACAGAATAAATCACCCAAATAGGGGGATGGGCTGTTTTTTTACCAGAATATTGATGATCACATTGTTGGAACTTAAACGTATGTGCATAAGGTAAAATACTCCTTACGGTATTAAGATGCCCCTAACAGGAAATGCTTTAAGTTAGTACATACTTACATGTAAAACAACTCTTGAAGACTTCTTGATCGCTGTATATTTCAAATCTTCTACACCAGTCAAGTTCATTTATAGCGTGGGAGGTTTCATTCTTAAAACTTTCTTGCTTAATTTGAGAAGTATGATTAAACTTTCATGTAAGTGAGGTAAGAAGATTCGGTGAATTCAAATTCAAAATATTTGACAAATTAGCCTGATTAAAGGTTTAAAAAGGTACCTGTGCCCTGAGAATCATTTTTTAATTACGCAGACACACCCAATCGCAATGTAGGGCAAAAGTCACAAATCCCCAGACCTTTGAAAGCGGAAAGAAATCAAATTTTGCGTGTTGGAAATGGTGTTTTGTGGTGGGTGTTAAACACTGGGATTGATATTTAATTCATGTTTTTTCTCCCGATGACGAGTGTTTAAGGCAAATATCGGATGCCCGTGACATTTAAGAATCTTTTTTCCAAGTGTGTGTGGGTAGAGAATAGCAATTTAAATTTATTTATAAATCGGAACTTGCATAAGAAACAAAAGCTTTCTATAAGTGATCAATTTTTACAAACTATGAGCAAATGGGTCTTTTGTTGGGCCTTTTTGATTTAAAACACAATAATGCAAATATTAAGTTTCAGAGGGGGTATGAATGAAGTTTGAGCCTTTGAGGTCTCATTTGAATTTTGAAGTTAGTACCGAGGACCCATCTTCGGTGGACTACAGCTACAGATTTATTGACATTGACATAAAAAAGGTCAGTGCAAGGGTCAGAATCGTTAATCAGTAGTTGCGCATGTGCTCTAGCACTAGCTTATATTTCGGCGAATCCATTGTGAAATAAAATCATGTGCTCTGCACACAGGATTGCTTGTTTATTCCATGATATCTGGTTAGTCGTCAAATTAAGAACCTTTAGTGCAGAGCCAACTCTAAAGGGAGGTAGTTCGAGTCCGAGTACAGGCTGCCGCATTGGATGTTTTAATGTAGCAGGTTTATAGGATGTAGAAGTTGGAAAGATAGGCCTTGGAAGGTCATGCTCAAGCTTGCCGAACTAATGTCTTTTTTTGTCTTTTTTTCAGGCAAGAGCTTAACCTTATCTATCATAATCTCCAGCAACCCCCCTCAAGTTGCAACCTACAATCGTGCAATCAAGGTGACCGTGGATGGACCCAGGGAACCAAGAAGTAAGTAAATATTTGATCACTTGAACAGGGGCCATGTGGAAGTTAGGGGACAAACCAAAGTCTTACGATCTCTATTTCCATGTGTTTTTTTTTCTGAGCCCCTTCTTATTTCAAGCTGTAAATAGGTCTAGACCTTCAAAATACACCATATATTTTATATAATATACTGGGAAGTAATTAACTATTACAGTTCCAAACATTTTTCGTAATTTTCATTCTGGCAATTCTCCAAATGGTTTCACTCATTTCTTTGTTCCTGCAACATTCTTTGTTTGAAACTAGATCCATGTTCACAGTGGTCCCCATTGTTTTCTTTAAGTAATGCATGGATAAAAGAAACGAGCAACAATCCTTTGACAAACATTTGGTGGTGCTAGCCTTTCCCTAAATTCAGACTTTCACTTTCGCTTTTCTTGCCCCCAAAAAATCAAAATCCCCAGCCAGCATAGACTACTGAATGAGTGTAATCCTGGCCAAGGCCGCCTATATGGTTAGTGCTTATACTCTGCCGAATTCAGCAGTGGTGTAGGCCTATTGGGTAACTATGTGCAAAAATTACCCACATTCCTCTCTCCTACCATGTGCTGATTTCCATTCAAATAAAACCTATTCACCACAACAGGTTTAATTTCAGATAGTTCCTAAACTTGGTTAACATTGCCCCTGCTGAGTTTGTTTTGTACAGGGTTTTGTAGGTAATTTCTTTAATTGGTACAATTTTTGGTATCTATAAATAAGACAATTTCAAAAATCTACACGTGGTATAATGGTAGAAAACCAAGATCATTATTATGAATGATTACAGAGCCCTCCTTGATTTCTACCACGCTTCTTAAAGGAATGCAAAGCGTTTGGGGCATTTTCACCCCTTGCACTTTTGAAAACATAGTCTCGATCCAAGTCTGCTCTTCAACACCACATTCTCAAGAGGTCCTAATGAAACTTGTAAGGTGGACTTGAAGACAGACTATGTGGCTTTTCCGTGAAATTTTGCCCCATATAAAGCATTCTTTGACCACTGTGGTAAACCACAAGTAATGCCTGGATCTAAAATGTTGTTGAGCAAAGAACCTAACCGGTCAGTGGCCTACTTGTACATACACGTGCTGTATGGTAAATAGCCCAATTTTTGAAAAATGTTAGCTATTACAATAGTGGTTTCCAAATGTAATGACAAATCTAGCATTCCTTTTGCATTATTTCTTTTAAGAACATTTTCTTAACTTCCAGATATTTAATTTAACCTGCACAATATTGCTTCTTCACAGATATCCACAAAAAAGACTGGTGAAAAATGAGTCGGCTTGAAAATTCTCCATCAGTTGAAGGACAGGGAATTCCTTGTGTCTACATGACTCATAACTGTACTCCTGATAAATACTTGACAATATGAGGTCATTTCTTAGTCCAATTCTTATATTTCTCTCCTTCTGAAGTAGTTTAAAAACACCATTTTTCCAAAAACAAGGGGTGAAATGAGCCATTTGATGATAAGTAGAGTCAGTTAGGTGAGACACAACTCGAGTATTGCGGGCAAAAAGGCCCTATCTGCAATAGCTGCCAGGTGTTAGATTTGGCAGGTATAGCACTTAATAAGAACACAACTGACAAATGGCAGCTATTGCAGATAGGGCCTATTTGCCTTAAACCTTCAAACTGGAGCAGTGCTCCCTGACTGATGCAATAACACTGATTCATGGTCTGTCCAGTCACTTAGAAATTAAATTTCACATTTTTAATTTCACATTTTTTTCAGTTCTCACAAAAATAAATAACAACAAAATTATCTGCGATGTTTTGGTAAGCCACTTTAACCTAAGGTTATGGCCAGTAATGGTTGATAGGGTTTGTCATCGTTATTGATTATGGATCAATATGGTGGCAATTCACTTGGTGTGTGGTCAGATGTAGGTTATTGTGACCTGAACCAAATAGAGTGAAACTTGGTTTATATCTGTACACAACTATAGCCAATGCAGGCAAATGTAATTAATATAGGTTTTATATTTTATGCTATTTTGTGACCCTTTACACTGGGTGTATCAACCATGGATATTAATTAACATTGAGGAGGTTGCCGGTTTTCGAATCTGGCCAGGCGCACATTTTTTTTTTTCAACGCTTGTGTGTGCTGGCTATCTCCAGGGAAAGAATAATAAATATTGAGGATGGTTTAGTGAAATGTGAACCTGTGGAAGAAATGTGAAATTTTCTTGTTCAATCAGTTTGAGAATTGAATTTTATGTTTCACATACAAGTTCATGCTTCACATACAATTTTTAAACATTCCTAAATTAAGCATTTTGTGTTATAGTAGTTATGTGCGATTTGATTCTGAATAAAGTCCTTTTTTTATGTCTCCATAGACAATAACTACGTTCACACGGGTATGTACGCATACACGCACATGCACACATATGCATATGCGAACCTATACACATGCATTAACACACACACATATGCTCTGTGTATACACTTGTACACACACGCACTAGGCATGCACGTGCAACACTGCCATGCGCACCACACACAAACACATACTCGCACAGTCTCCTTACAGTTGTTTCTAGTTTTCAAATTGCAGAATCAGAGATGAAACAAATTTTCAGTCTCGCATGTAAATAACTTCCTGCTTGTTGGCAGTTTACAATTGATTGAGCCAAATGACAAATGCATTGATTTTCACTTGTCCTTAAATGGGAAGAGTCCATGGGGCATGGCCCTGATACAATGAATCAGCAATGTGAGCTCACACACCAATGAGCAAAGAATTCTCTCATATGACATCATATATCTGCCATTAGTAGGAGACAAATTTTCAGGCAGTTTATTTTCACGCATTGTGATTAAATTTACTTGATTGGAAACTGAAGTTAGTTGATTTTTGTTACTTAATTACAATTCTCTTTTCAATTCCATGAATTACCAATGAGATATAATAATTTGTTTTTGATGACAAAAGAGCATCTACAGTACTTTAGACCTGAAATTGTTATTTTTTTTTCAAAAAATTACATCTTATAAAATCACAAAATTTCATGAATCATGGTTTGTCTTTGTCATTCATAGCCTTCAGGTAGATAATTGTCTCAGCCAAATTTAAAAACAAATTGATGGACAAATCAAATGGCACTTCAGTTTCTTTGTTCTTTTCCAGTTCTAATCGCAATCACTCGAAATTTATTGGAAAACTTTCTTAAACAAAAGACTTGGCAGCCAAAATAAAATTCCCTGCTTGTTCAACTCTTGAGCAATTCAGTACAAAATACTTCCCTTTTAAAGAAAGTATCAGTTTCAATTAAATGGGATGACACTACATATTTTCACCAGTAGATCATTTGCTAGCACCTGCTATTATGCATATCATTGTATTACAACCAATTTAAACTCGTGCAATAGGTCACAGTTCAATAATCCATTTATATGTTAACTTAAAGATAAACCTTTGTCTTTGGAGTACTATGAATCTACCAAAATAGCAACAAATCCACATGTTTGTGCACTGCCATTTTTGGAATTACTGAACTACATGGGAGAGTTAAAGGGGCACTGTTCAATTGTCAGCCTCGACCCCTCACCACTTGGCTCATCAAACAGGATATTTTGATACCACTGAAAAATGGATTTTAACACATTTTAGGCATACAAAATCCTCTTAGAGTACTGCATGCATCTATAGATTTTAAAATTGGCACTTTATCATATTTTGGGGTTTTAGTCATTGACAAAAAAATTAGAATAAAAATTGGGTCTATAAAAATGTAAAAATAAGAAGGGACCATGGTTACCACATTTAGCATAGGCTTTTTCCCCCAACTAAAAAACAAACATATTTTGCACATTTTGTTTTCTTCTGAAACAAATTATATTTTTTATTTGGCCATATCATGATATGGACAAATATGTGCATTGCTTATGATTGTCTTTGTTGATACCTGTGTCAGTTTTATCCTTTTTACAAAGCAATCCTGAAACATTTGATCATATAATGCTAACCCCTTGCATTTCTAATGTTCAAACGGTAATTTTCACAGGATTCAGTTTGAGCATTTTTTAGTATACAGAACACTTGTGGTGTTTTGGAATTCATGGTTTCAACCTACCAAACCTGTAAGTCGAAAAGTTTTGCAGGCTTTTAAATTCATGATCCACTAGTTGCTCATGAAAAATGTGAAAAATAGAATTCCTCAAAAAATAACCTGCTATGGGAAGGGAAATCCCTGTGAAATTTACCATCTCAATTTCACTTTAATTATCGAATTGCGTCAGAAATTCTAAACTGGCAGGAAACGTGTACCATATACATTAAGGTCAATAGCACAATTTGAAGTTAATTACTACATTTTGTCTTCATTGTGTACAATTCCTAGAAAGTATGCTTTGCCCACATTATGACATCAATTTTCAGTCAAGTTTTGCATGTATTTAGGTCAAGACCTTGAAAATACAAGCAAACTACTGCAACATTAATGAGTCTAGTGTGTAGAGAAACAAAGAAATAATGATGCTATCTTGCTTTGTGCTTACTGACACATTTTTTTTCAATTGCCTTCATGTAAACAACAATTAATCCTTTCCCCCTTTTCAGAAATGAAATCATTGTGGGTATTTTTTGATTGAACGGATTTTAAATAGATGTTGTCTCCTGGTTAACCCCCTAAGTACTGCTACCTACACTATGAGCTAGTAAAATCTCAATTCCCTTGGCACAGTTCAGTAGCTTTCATTCACCAATGTATTTAGAAAATACACCCCCTGGTTTTTGGGTATGATATACACGCATGTATGATACCCAGATCACACAAGGTCAGTTCATGTCAATGTATGTACAAGTACAACCCACTGAACTGTGTCCTTGGTGGATGAGCATATTGTAACTCATAGTGTTACCTTATCATACAGCATTTCTGATTGGCTAATTAACAATCAATACTCATTTCAGTATCCAAGTGAATGCAGCTTCCAAATATTGAGACTCTAGCATGCGTCAGCCCTAACACCCTTCTTACAATGTTGCTCATTGGCTCAAAATAATCACATAAGTTCCATTTTGACCAATCAGGCCTATAGTACTCCTGGTGTTAAAATTGAAAAAAGTACTTTAACTTACCCCCTTCATGAACTTGTAAGGAAGTTTAAAAGTTCATATTTCATAGCAAGGAACTTCTAGTTAACCTGGGGTAGTATTTATGAAAATCACTCCCGCTGGGAAAACTTTCAAATGTAGCTGACTTCCTGTTTGCGGATCATCGGTCAATTTTTTTTTTAAATGGAGGAGTTCAAGAAAGGCGAAATGAATAAGAATATTTTCTTGCACCATTACAAATATGCATATAATTAAATTTCCATTTTAATTTTTTTGCGAGCCAAACATTGGAAGGAATCTAATCCTACAAGATCTCTCAATTCCACTCCCAAGAAAATCACAGGGGAAGGGACTCACATTCTTGACTCTATGGGGGGAAATTGTTCGTGGGGGGGGGGGCTTATTGTATAAGGTATGTAATGTTCTTTGGATGTATATAGAAATAATTAGCCTTGCTGGGAACAAAATATGGATCAAAATCAAGATTCCTGTATCTTTGAAAATGGCTTAATTTCCCACAGAATGGGCCGATGGCACAGCTCTCAAATTCTGGCCCACTTTCAATTTTTTTTACAGAACTAAGTAATGAGGCCTAGTATTTTTACAGTCAATTCATAACTAAGAAACTAGTTCAAGTGCACCAGAATGATTATCTATTCCACACAACAGGACTATAAAGTCAGAGACAGAATTATAGGCGACCGATTGTGGGTATGCCACAGTTTCCCAATCAGCATGGACCAATGTAGAGTTGGGCAGGGTGTGTTATACTCTGCTTAATTTGGTTTTTCGACTCATGGACCTAATTATTCACAAAAATACACATTCTGCTTTAAAAACGCTTTTGCTGTTCACAGATAATTATTCTTGACAGAACACAGTTCTGCACCATCAATTACGTCAGACTCCCACACACACACAATTTATCACCTTATTCTCTCCCTGACTTTACAGATTTCTAACATTAAAAAGAATGGCTGCCTTTTGAAGCAAAACAAAACAATTTCACAAACATTTTTTTTTATAAATTTTGCATGTTTCAATTCGTTAAATTTAAATTTCATTGCTACAAATCAAATATTTTTAATGTGGAAGAATGATTTAATTCACAGAAATTTCTTGCAACAAAATGTTAGGTTCATTATTTTTAACAAAAATTTCTTGTCACAAAAATGAGTTGTTTTAGCCGGAAGTCCACCATCTTGTCTGTAGACCAATCAAGAGAGTCGCCAAAACTCCCATGATGCACTGTAACTCTCGTTGGATTACATCGAACCTGTCAGTCCAATACTATATAAATTGCTAATTTGGCATGGAAATTTTACTAATACAATAGTCTTAAGGTCCCACATTACAAGTTTAAACATTTTTTTTTCTTTGTGGGTTAATTTTCCTCTTCAGTTGGCATTTCATGTAAAAATGTACAACATGAAAAGTCACGGACTTACAAGTTACAATATATAATAATCAAGTCCACCCACACATTATTTCCAGCAGACAACACATCATAATGCGCCGATGATGTGTAGCTCCATACCGGAACTGAAATTTAAACACTTCCATTTATTAATGACACGTCCCCAAATGGTTTACAAGGATAAGGGTTTTAAAAAAAATTGAGTTGATGGAGTCAATTTTGGGTCATGACAACACCCCATGCCTACACTGTTTTCTCAGTGAACTACCTGTGACAATATCCTCAACCCCCTTAGCCAGAGTTCATTATACGTAATGAGAACTATTTGTACCATTTATTCTGGGAATCATAAACTCATCCCCAAGGTCAAGTCCATAGTACATTGATGTACAGGAGTCATTGAACTTTGGCTGTGGATTGTGGTGGAATAGTAAATGTAATGCACACAGGAACTAAGCTCGATTTGTGCCAAAAAACTTTACAACACAGGAAAGGTCAGAGCCTGTGTTTGAACAATATGAATTGATCGGAAGCATCCTTTATACTCAATAGGGCTTGAAGTATAGAAAATAGACAGGTTGAATTGATACCTCGTTGTTACTACGCCGACACCTTGGAAACAATCCAAGAAGAAAGGAGTGTTTCAAAAGAGTACAGTTCCTGACCTGTGTAGCTAATTGTATTGCTCGTAAATTTGTAGCGTGAAAAATTTTTAAGGGCTGATTAATTACAATTTTGGCTCTCTCTCTCTTTTTGTGATAATTTAAAAATATATTAAGAATATTATGTCCACCCAATTTGTCGCACATTTTAACATATTGAACAACAACTGTTAAAATAGAGTTCAGTAATAGTGTCTGAATCACAGTATTGACTCCCTTTTTAATTTAATTGCTTCCTTGTTATCGTATCCTTACAAATTTAATGATTTCTTGGTTCAGCACAGTAAGATCTGTTTCTGGGGGCTGTACATGTACATTGTATATGATCTCAAATCATTTTTAAAAATAATTATTGTACTATTATTAACTGTAATTTTACCAATGTATATCCAATGATTAACCAGTGAGGTGCTTAAAGGGAATATGCCAGCATGCGATAAATTCTATAAATTGGTGTGCTAAGGGACCAATCACTATTTATACCAGGGGTGATTGGAAAACAATTTTTTTAGAACACAAATATATTTTGAGTAAAAATAGAAGACCACAAAATTTGAAATGAGGAAGGAAACAAGAGAAATCGGAGGAGCACAAATTTTGGGAGCAAATGCAAGATGCAACGCACAATTCCCCCTAAACTGATTCCACCATTCCCGGTCATAAATAATGATGGGTTGCCGTATATGGGTCTTGTGGGAAATTCTTCAAGGGGTGAAAAAGTGACATCAATATTCTTTTTGCCAGTCTGTATAACAATAAATTATAGTTTAAAAACGTTAAAGTATCCAAGGTTCAACTGGGACCTTAACTCATCCCTCTTAGTGACTCTCAATTGAGGCTCATGACAGTCTTTCCTTAACCTAAAAACATCAAACGAGATGAAATATTGTTGTGAAAGAAAGGCTTGGCAGTCATTGCTTCCGATCTCGCATACTTCACATAACATTTATCATTTACACTATTCAATGAATATTTCCAATATTTGGAACATAAAGTAATCAAGGTCCCTTTTGAAATTCTAATTGTTACACTTTTTAACCAAAACTAGAAACGCTTCCATTTCCTGTTAATCGCTCATCCATGGAGTAGTACGGTGAGGTCACTCCTGGTCAACCCATGAATTGGAACTGGAACATAGACAGCTCCACAGGGATAGCTCCATTTAAAGGTGCAACGAGAGATTTCAAATAACATGTGTCCCTAAAAAATGTGAAAATTCTGATTTTTGCCGTGATGTAAAGCTTTCCATCAAAACTATCGCCACCTGAAAGGATTAAGCTGAGAAATGTTTCTTTGGTACAAAAATTGTGAAATTTCTAATTTTGTATAGGAGCAAATACGAAATTCAGCCTATGTTTTATATTGAAATATAAGCAAGTCAAAATCACTTTTTTTCTCTCTTTTAAGACATTTCTGTAGCCAAACACAAGGTAAGAGATCTATTGAGTGTCTAGTCTTTATGAAATCACTATTATGACACAATATCTGGGTGCCTCAAAATCTCTCGTTGCACCTTTAATAAAAGTGGAAATATTTACGCTACATTAATGTTCGCGCTTTTTGCACACTTCTGAGCAAGCGCAAAATTTAGAACACAAAAATTTGTATTTTGTGTGCAAGTCTATGTAGGATAACTGAAAAAAAGCAAATTTAAAACAAGTGAAAAATGCTAAAAATTACAGAAGTACAAAAATTCATGCACAAAAATTACCACTTTACAGTGCTTTCCAGTGGAAAGCCTTCTCCAAATTTGAACGATAGAGGGCATAATGACCTTTACATTTTCATGTGTTTTATTGGCTGTGTGGGTTAAGTGTTTTCATGTCTAGATTGATAAAATTTGTGAAACTAACCCCTCATGAAAAAAAAAAACAGTCTATACAGTATTACCAGCTTATTTTTCACCCTGCTTTCTAATTTGTAGAAATTATGAGTAGAAACTAGAAAATGATATTGATATTTTTTCTGTAATTCAAAACCTAGCTATTTATATCTCTGTAGTTTGATTTCAATAACACCATTTGTTATTTGGTGACTTACAAAAAACATACATGAACTCTAAATATGATTGATTCTTTACCCATTTGAACTCGGTTTTCCAAGAATGGTTGGTGATGAAATATCACAGATGTTTAATAGACACTCCAGGTATTGCACATTTTGACATAAATGTCATGTGCGAGCATCGGATTTATTGGTTTCACAAATTCAAAAGTGATCTTTAAGTTAAATGTTAGATGAATCATGAGTGTAAACTTCTGAGGAACTGGAGTGCCATTATCAAAGTGTTCGAGGTCAACAGGTGATTTTGGAAAACAGTGCACATTTACACAGAATCCTTTGAAAAAAATCTAGGAACACTGATGTTGAGGATAATAATTCTTCTGCCTTTCTGTCCTGCTGATAATGTGGTCTCATTTACTCTATAGCAGGAAATTTTCACTGAGGCTTAAATTTTACAGCTTTTGTAGTTAAATTTGGACATGTGAATTTAAAAGTCCACAAAAATATGTTTGAAACCGCATGGGGTTGCTATTTGAAATGTAAATTGAATAAAAACACAAAACTGCTAAAACTGTAAAAATTAGAAAATTAATTCCCTTCCTTTCCCCCCCAAAAATCCTGCTAATATACACACATAGGCCTATAGTATGTGGACCCCATGTGTTCAAATTTCCTAAGCCATGATTTGGTGGTGGTGGTGGTGGTGGTGGTGGTGGTGGTGGGATGGGGGGGTGGGGGGAGGGGAGGGGGATCCGGAGAAGGAAGTTCTTCCATCATCCCAAAACCATTAATGACAAAAATATTAACCATTTCTTGAACATTTTGTGCATTTTTCCTTTTCACAGGACATAGACCAAAGCTAGAAGATCAACCAAGGGGAGTACCGCCCCCTCTTGGCAGTTCTGGAATCTTTCACAACAGACTGCCCCTTAACGACTTTCACAATTTCATGCCCAAAGCCCCTCATCAAGTGTCATCATGTGCAGTAAGGTCCGACCGCCCTAATATGGCCAGTACAACGACGAGCTACCTGCCGGGATCACACGGTAAGATTTTCAAGTCATTCTACTATGGCGTCATACATAGCGAAAATACAACCGCTAAAAGAATCTGAGATGTAGATAGTTTGATGATACAGTTATTTGATAACATAAATTTATTGATTATCCTGGTTTAATATTGATCAGATCTGTAATGTATGCAGTAATTGTAATGGATCCATTCCTATTAGGTCACAAAAAATTCTGTTTTAGGCTATCAACTCAAATTTTGGAGAGGAAGGAGTGCCTAAAGTACCAAAAGTCTTTTTCTTATATTTTCATCATTATTATTATCATCATCAAAATATCAATGCAGTTACTTTTCATTTTGGGTTCTTAACCCTCGTCTTAGGCATAAAAAATTGTTTGTTTGGCGTAACCCGACCGACCCTAAAAAACCTGCCGACTCAAAAGTTTTTATGCAATTAGCACAAAATAAAAAAAAATATTCTGCCGACCGACCCATTATTTTCATCCACAATTAAAAAAAAAAAATTTTACCAACACAAAGACGAAAAAAATAACAAGTAAAATAAAAGATCTTTGCTATGTCATTGAAAAAGCTTTAAATAGTAGCATCTTGTATATTTTAGAGTAAAACATTGAGAAGATCTAAAAAAAAAAAAAAAATCTGACCGACCGAGTAATATCCTACACAAGATGGCTCTAAAACTTTGTGTTTATGTACAACTAGTCAATTGGCATCATTTAAAGCTGAAAACTGCATGAAAACCCGACATTCCTATATACCTTTATTGGTGCAAAATTTGATTTTCGCCTATTTTCTGTGGAAAATGACAATATTGCCAACTCACAAACTTTAAGATGTCATTGTGATGCCGTACTAGGTATGTTGGTACTTATTTTGATATCAATGGAAAGAGGAGGGCTCACTGCTAACAAAATCATAAGCATTGGATATATTTGAAGCATATTTTTTATTTAAAATAACAAAAATGGAAGTTTTGTTTTTGTCATATTTCTCGAGAATTCTTACTGTCATTTCTTCAATATTTGCTGCATTGAAGGTTTTCACAGTAAAATTCACTTCCAATCAATTCATCAATATTTTTACCAATAATTGATTCCCTGATGTTTCCCTCCCTCATACCGGATCCTTGAAACAGCAACAGATTACTTCAATTTTTCAACAAGGATGTTTACAGTAGTAGGCGAATATAACAATTACCAGAAATTAACCTTTTGAAGTTCTGCTCGAATTTGAATGTTCAATCAAATTCTGCCGTACGTAACACTTTTTGTGTGAAATGTAATTGCATCAAGCGACAGAAAAAAACCAACATGTTCAGTTCCGATGAACAACATCGCCCACGGTGGAGCCAGGATGTACTGACACTTGTTAAGTTGCGTGTACAACACTAACAAAACTTTCATATCTCGATAATTATTTTTTATGTTCGTGTTATTAGTGTTTACATTTTAATGATAGGTATGATTTAAAAACAAGATGAGTACTTTAAAAGGACAATCTTCTGCATTTGGTGCACAATTTGTGAAGTGAAAACAACAAATGAGTTGGTAACACTTATATGTAATGAATACTATTGCAAGGCATCAAGAATTAATAATCAACCTTTATTGTGAATGAAACAAAAAAGAACATTCAGTTTCTGTTACTTTTTCTGAACATCCGGTATTATTTTGAAGTAAGTAGTAGAAATAGCATTATGAACCCCCAAGCTTAAGGTACCACACTTCCCTTTTAAAGGGAACTTTATCCAGTGCAAAGGCCAAATCACTATGTGTAGTAATATCTGTCATACATTGCTGCTACAAAAAGTTGTGGCCTGTTTACCACACATGTGACATATTAGTCTGCTTAATGAAATAGTTATAGTTAACACGCTATCAGTGTAAAATAATACATACAAACAAGGTTAATTCTGTACCACATTGTTATTTAACATGTTTTGGATATATAATTGGCTATAGAAGTCAATTACTACAGTTTAATTTGTCAAGCAAAATTTTGCAATCTGACCAACCAATCAGAAAAAACTGTACATAGCTACTTTAGGTAGGACTAGTCTCATTTAGTGCAAGCAGGGACTGTCACTATTATACTGTGTGCCGTAGGGTAGGTATTCACTGATATGGCCAGCATGGAAATATGAGACTATTGAACTCAACAGCCAGTTATCAGTAACACTGAGAAATGTAAACATGATGGGGCTGTACCCCCAATGGGAAGAACTGTGTACCACCACTGCATGAGGGTTTGGTCATTCAGGATTAATCTTCTGGCCCCTGCAGAAGAAAAAAGACAAAAATATATCTTAAATCTTATAAAAGCCAATGATTCTTGAGAGATATCCGTTATGACCACAAAAGGTCCTCAGAAATTAATCTCGGGAAAGTTTCTTGTTACAAAGAAAGCGTATTAAATAAAACTGAGAGAAACGAATTAAATCATTAAACTCTGTTTTGTTGGTAAATCAAATTAAAATCACTAAGATTTGATTGTCTCTGCAAGAATTACTATTGTGTTTTTCTGTTTGTAAACTAATAAAAGTCGAATATACTATAGTATTAGGCCAAGAAAAAAAACCCAATTTCTCGGAAGACCGTGCGCAATTTTTGTTAAATTGTCAATTAAAAAAAAAAAAAAAAAAAATTTTACTGATTTTTTTTTAATTCTGACACAAAAAAAAAAAAGTTGGGTCAAAAATGCAAAAAAAAAAAATCTGCAATTTCGCATTCAGCATTTTTGTAAAAAAAAAAAAAAAACGTCATTTCGCACTGCGATTTTTTCACATTTCTTCTTCTGAGCCAAACTGTTTTTTTTTTTGCCTTAGTAGCACTCTGCTACAACATCCTGCTCATCCTGAAAAGCGCACCATCAGAAGCAACTAATATGCAGTTCGGAATATATATTTCAGGATATCTGTGCCACTCACATTAAGCGGGTATTGTGATCACGAAACGCAATCTCTTACCAAAATGATTTTGTAAATAATTTTATATAAGCTTACAATTAAGCTGGGCTGTGGCTTAAACCTCCAAACCCATAATACAGAAACACAAGCATCCTGTATTGTGTACATTAAACCTTCTGTCTTATCCAATTAATCGTTAGGTCTTACAGGCGCATCACTTGATTATCGGAGATCCGGAATGTGCTACATTATCTATCCGTTTCTGGCCGTCATGCCAAAATGGAATAAAAAAGAAAATTACAAATTTCCACTGGTTTTGCAAGTAAATTAGTTTCTTTTCCCTTTGAAGTGCACACAAGTGAATAGGGGTGAAGTTATGTGACTAATATTGATTTTAAAGGCATACTTAAGGTGATTTTTATAAAGAGGGTGCCCTCGGTGTCAATTTTTCAGCAGCACATATTGCTTACCTCAAATCATTACAAATTCTGATTTAAACCAGAAAACATGTCTATTATTTATGAATTGAAAAAAAAATTAATGACAAAAATTTTGGCCAATGTGGTAATACCATAAAGTTGAAGGGAGAACAAGTATGGGATTTGTTTAAAAGTTTCCATTGTTTTGTGCTCTTAGTTTATTTTTATTTCCATATGTAAATGATTGAGTTTATAGCATCTAAAGTCTGTCGATTAATACCAGGATTTGTCCAAAATAATATTTTCACCAAAACTCTCTGATTATGGCTCCAGGGTGATTTTGGTCAGACAATTAAAACTGATGAATTTAGGTAGACACTCGGTAATTACACTATCAAAACTGGTGCGTGATCTTTTGTTAACAAGTTTTTTGTTTATTCCGGTGAATAATTATTGTTGAAATCAAGGCTTAGTGCCCATTTATCAACTCTAGAAATTGCTTCCTTGAATCAATGGCCTTCTCTTTCTTTGGGCACGGTATCGGTACATTCACAGCAACAGCGTAATTGTCTGTTGCTGGTTTTAAGTTTGCGTGACTTTTGGCAGCGTTTGTGGTTATAAGTCTGGGGCCAGGGAGAAGAATAAAACGGTGGTAAAGTAGGCTTTTAACCCCTTCATGATCGTCATTAAATAGGCCAAGAGTCGATGACCGAGCAAGTACATGTTGTGTTACTGAAGCCAGCCGAGGTTAACCCTTGCTATGCTACAAGCCAAATCAAGGCAACTGCTGCCTTGCACGCAAGCTTGATTAAATACTTTACGGATTTTATATAGTCACATACCAGTTTTACTTTGGTGAGATAAACTTGAAAGCTAATTAGGAATGGTTGAAGTAAAACTTTAAAAAGAGGAAAAGCTTACTTCTCATTCTCCGAAGCATTTACCACTTGATTTTATCATCATCAATAGGTTTAAATTGAAAAGAAATCAGTTATTTTTTTCTCTCCATACTCTATTGCCTTAGTGGGGGTGGTGGAAGTTCACAAGAGTATATTGACTTTCCATTGACACAGTTAAACCGTGGAAGGGTGAAATGAACGTAATGTTTCCTCCGATCTAGCCCTGCATAAAGGTGATTTCCACCCCGAGTTCCAGTGAATTTCCTTAACTCTTAATCTGGCCTTTCACCCCTGTGATCCTGTTGGATCTTGTCACTTGGTTTTACGGTACTCGGGATCCTTGTTGACTTGGAATTGTCACCGGAAAAACGATGTGCTCTCTATCACGTTTTTGATGTGAACTGCGTGGTGTAAAATGACCTAGATGCTGTCTGTCTATCCTGGCTCTGTAGGAAACAACATTTGCATGATGTCAAAATTAATTGCACATGCTACTAGCTTGTAATTGGATTAATTGATTAATAATCTTAAAATTAAACACAAATTTACTTACTTACACTTACTATAACATTGCAATGAAAGTCAATAGTAGTATTTTGCTCACAAAACAGTAAGAAATTTCTGTGTTTGACTGAATTTGATGGTACAAGCCATTTTTTTTCAAAATCTAAATAATTTCACAATTTTCCTTAACTCTACACAGCATTTAGGTGTGCCTTAGAGATGTGAATGGCATGATAGGGTTAAAGGTCGCATACCAAGGTCAAATGTCATTAGCGGTCAACTTGCATAGAGTGAACAAAAGGTGGATCATGGAAGCAGGAGACACCAGTGGTTCAAAAACCACCTTGTTCCAAAATATATTGAAACAGCCTTCAAATCCAATGTAGCAAGCCTGTGTTTTCTATCATCTTATTTTAAACAAGGAAGTTATCAATACTGAATAAGATTGAAATAGGCAGTGCATTTTCTTATTCTTAACCCCTTGTGAACTAGCTGCTGATTGGCTGAAAGGAATACTAATGCATATATTGAACCAATCAGTGACACTTTCAGATTGAAGATATCTGTGAACAAGATAGGGAGGAAATATTTAAAAGAGCTATTTTAATTGGTCATTCAATTGAATATAATATGTAACAGCCATCAGAATAACACCAGTAAAAAAGCTCTAAGAAAGATACTAGTGGCCAGAAGGTTAAAAGTATCTTTGTTACCTGTCACAAGTTCAGACCTTGAACCAGAAAAACAAATGAATGGTAGCGGCTCAAGGATAGGGTCCTGGAAGGAAATAAATGACAATAACGGAAACAAAAAAGAGTGCAACACACAAGAAATTAGGAAGGAAACTACACATGTATGTAGGCTGGATTGCTTGTGCCCAGCTGGTCAAATCTGCTAGCGAATGAATGTACCAAACGGTACAACACATGGGACGGGTTCTCCACACATTGTTCTTGTATCTTGCAGCAAGGGCATAGTACTTCAGCCCCTGTAATGGGGGTGCTGTGATTCAGTTCATTTGATTTGAGGGGTAGTGGTTGTTTTGAGGCAGTTTTCACAGGGTACGGCCCTGATCATTTATTGCATATCCGCCATTTGGATTTTTGACCAATTTTCCGAGATTTTGTGGATTTTGAAACCAAAGACAAATTTTTTCTTCAATTTTTGGAGTCTTAAAATAATCCTTATCCATTTATCTTTCATATAACAATGGCAATGGCTTGTCTTCCACTTAATTCTGATGATGACTATTTTTGTAAGCACCGAAAAAACGATACATTCACGGCGGCCATCTTGGATTTTCAGCCAAATTTTCCGCATTAATTTGCTACATTTGTTGCATTTTGAAACCATGGAGGAATTTTTTCTTCAAATTTTTAATCTTCTATGTAATTGTATGACAATTTTTTTTCATATAATACAAGTTAAATGCTTGTCTTTGACTTAGTTATCATTTTTGGAATAAATGATTGAATCCCTGTGTTTTTTCTTATGTAAATGTTGATTTTCATTTGGGATGCATCACCTCTATAGTGTGTTCACTATAAGATGAAACATGAGCTTTGATAAAGTACATTGAAGTTGCTATAGTGTATTCGGACCCAACATGGAACATCTCCTTTAGCAAAATTAGTAGAATGTAAGTGGCAAAAGAATGGGGCCATGTTCCACCTTGCACTGAACAAAGTATGGCATCATTCCCATGGTCATCTTCCATTTAATGACTCAAACAGTTGCAACAATGAGGGGGGGGATGAGGGACTTTTTGGGGGAGGGGCATTCTGAAATTTGTGCAAGAAATTTAAAATTTGTGCATTAGAAAAATCTATCCAACTCAATTAAAAATATATATTTTTCTTCATAGCCTAGACATCATCAAATCCAGATCCGACTGTGGTCACACAGCTCCGCAAGTATTCATTGTCATTTTTTTTTCTTCATAGCCTAGACATCATCAAATCCAGATCCGACTGTGGTCACACAGCTCCGCAAGTATTCATTGTCATTTATTTATGGTGTCATAAGAATTGGTCATTTTGGATTTATGGCATGCTGATGCTCTTGCAGACAATTTTGTGGAAATTGTGGTTTTAAAAAAAAAAAAAAAAAAAAAGAAACGGTTTAAACCTGGTTTAAACCGGCCAACACTAGGAAATTTCTGAGGTCGTCATGCAAATCATTTTAGTGTACATCATACTAAATTAAATAAGTCCCTCTTTAACTTAAGATAGTCAACATACCTTGCATTATTTTATTTATTCAATTACAAGAAGACACAAAAAAGAGGATAAAACATTGTGAAAAAAAAAAATAAAACAGAAAAGAGCACTGTAACAATTTTTAAAAACTTGCAAAGATCTGCAGCAGAACTCAAAATACCAGCTGTGGATTTACAATTACACTTCAATCTAAATGGGAGTATTTGCTCTTACTTCATTTTTTTTTCAAATTTTATTCATTTATTTACTATTTAGTAAATTTATTTATGCCTACAGATCAAATTTTAAGCTACATGTTGAATTTTCAGTCCATTTTTCATATTTTCACTAAGGTTAACTATGTAAGTATGGTATACAAATGCGAGTCTGATATTCATGTAATACATAAGTGTGGTACTAGATCAAACTGTATGTATCATAATTAAAAAGCCAGAAGTTGTGTTTACTATACTTTCAACCACTTTTGTTCTGTAATTGTTATTCTGACTTTTACAGAGCTAATGTATACATTTGTAAAACCAACAATTACAACTTTTTAATATTTCAAAAGCATTTTTTGATCAAAATTGATGTTTTTGCCAGTTTTTGCCAAAATAGGTGGCATAAACCTTGCGGTTTAAACCGGATTAAACCAGGTTTAAACCGGCGGTTTAAACCGCCTGGTTTTTACCGGCCAACCCTGATTCGGACCCAACATGGAACATCTCCTTTAGCAAAATTAGTAGAATGTAAGTGGCAAAAGAATGGGGCCATGTTCCACCTTGCACTGAACAAAGTATGGCATCATTCCCATGGTCATCTTCCATTTAATGACTCAAACAGTTGCAACAATGAGGGGGGGGGATGAGGGACTTTTTGGGGGAGGGGCATTCTGAAATTTGTGCAAGAAATTTAAAATTTGTGCATTAGAAAAATCCATCCAACTCAATTAAAAATATATATTTTTCTTCATAGCCTAGACATCATCAAATCCAGATCCGACTGTGGTCACACAGCTCCGCAAGTATTCATTGTCATTTATTTATGGTGTCATAAGAATTGGTCATTTTGGATTTATGGCATGCTGATGCTCTTGCAGACAATTTTGTGGAAATTGTGGTTTTTGAGGTACATACCATGTTGCTTTTTTGGTGTTGATATAGTGTCCAATTGAAGTTATAGTAACCAATGTGTCACATTCCTGGTTTCACGGTCTAGAAAGATCAGAAGCACAGACGAGCATGCGATGTGTATGGTTTGAAAATCGGATAATATTAAATGAAATCATTTCTACATTTATTAAGTTGTAAAATTGTTTGAATGTGGGTGAGTGGCTGAACAGGGAGAACCCCTAAATGAAAAGCTGGGATGAAAAAAATTAAGAATTCAGCCCCTTTTGGACCCTATTTTTCCTTTGATTTGAGACGACTTTGCCCCAGACTGACTCAGATCAGGTGTCTTTCCTACACTCTCAAATTAAGTCAGACACACAATTTGTCTCTTAATTCATATTTTTTCATTTATGATAGCCACACGACATCTGAAAAAGAAATTTTTAAACTCACTAGCTTAAAAAAAAAAAGAAATCCATGAAAGCTGATGGATTACTTTCATTGAGCAATGCATACTCTCATTGAGCAATGCATACAAGTCCAATTTTCGTTTGAATGGATAGACCTATATAATGTAGTATACGCCATGCAGAAAGGAAACAATACTAGGATATAGATCAGTGATAAAGGCGGGAAAACAAGGAAATCGGAAAAGCATTGAAAACCACAGGACATCCACATAGTCACATCCCAATTCCGAATTTACTACTACTACATGCCCGGACTATATGTGTATGTACATTTTACACTGATTGAAAGGGAAAACAAAAACAACTTGAATTTCGTGGTTTCTCGTCTTTCACGCTTGCTATATTCAAAAGAATCTAAGCTAAAAATCTTAACATTTTAGTGACACATACACACATACTTACACACAGACACACGCACAATGGATTGTTAAGTGGTCCTGCCAGCTATGCTGGCGGCCCTCAAAAATGGACATTGTTGCTGCATCATACAATGGTATAAGGATAATTCTTCTTTCTAGCACTGAGTTTGAGCTTGCATTATATAATATAATACGAGAGACTGGAGGGAGGGTATAGTGCAGGGACCAGATGGGGAAATTCCAAAATTACTCCATGATGTCAAGTTTTGCCCTGTTTGGTATTTTCTAAAGCCCAATTTGATATCAACTGCAAAATCAAATGAGAAGAGACAGACAAATTAATGCAGGTATACTTGTGTGACTTTTCTTTTGTTAAAATTAGACACCCAAGTAGCAAAATTAGACACACAAGTAGCAAAATTAGACACACAAGTAGCAAAATTAGACACACAAGTAGAAAAATTAGACACACAAGTAGCAAAATTAGACATACAAGCTATGGCGGAATAAAGCAAAGCAAAGATCATCAGAGGTGGACCCTGACAATAGGCTGTTGTGTTTTGCTAATTACTTTGCTAGGCTTAAGTGTACATGTTGTATACAAAGAAATTTGAAAGTATTTGTATCTTCACACCTTCCCTTGTCCCCTAATTTCAAACTAGATGATCGAATTAGGCCATGTAGGTTCCGAAGCAAATCCTCATTTACAATCAGTGTCACATCAGTGTCCCATTCCATCCCACCCCACTTTACAACTATTTTCAGTGATTTATAATTAGTAGTTCACGATTAATCAACAACGACCGGCTGTCTAAAATTTCTACAATTCTTTTAATACATAATGTGCATTCAAATTTCAAATATTGAGTTGAATTACGAGAAAGCAGATGTTCAGGTACATTTGAAACCACAGAACAGACATGATAGATTTTGATTGTAATTGGTTTAACCATGGAACATTGGGCAGAAAACCAAAAAAATGAACAATTTAGCAATTTTTTTTGGTCATAAGAGATCGTGAACCATGAGTTAACATCTCTGATGTTAACATGTGGCATTTTTTAGTTAAGAAAAAGTTAAGAAAAATTTGTCTAGAATTACTAATGAAAATAAAATAGAAACACATTAACACTTTAGGCACTGTCAGCAACTTAAGATTTTTTTTTCCAAAACTAGTAAAAAAGTGCATTTTTGTTACTGTATTCAGAACTGGCATTTAAATGCATTCACAGTAGTCCAAACGCCTAGTCTTAGGTCAGTGGCTTTTGCATTGGCTTCTCACATAATTGCAGGTCATTTAAGAAGCCGTCTTAAAGGTGCTACGAGAGATTTCACATATCAGGTGTCCCTAAAAAAATCGAAAGTTCTGATTTTTACTCTGATGTAAAGCTTTCCATCAAAAATATCCCCATCTAAAAGGATTAAGCTGAGAAATGTTTCTCTGGTATAAAAATTGTGCAATTTCTAATTTTGTATAGGAGCAAATACGAAATTCAGCCTATGTTTTACATTGACATATAAGCAAATCAAAATCACCTTTTTCTTTCTTTTAAGACATTTCTGTAGCATAATACAAGGTACGAAATCTATTGAGCGTCTAATCTATTTGAAATTACTATTATAACACAATATTTGGGTGCCTCAAAATCTCTCATTACACCTTTAAAACTACTGGTTTATGTGCTAAGACCTATGTTACCAGTGTTTAAATGGTTAATGCGAGTGCCTGTTATGTACTTTACTCAACCACCTGATCATCCGGACAGGACATCCTTTTTTCCCGGAGGACTGGAAATTTTAGTTCTTAAAATGGTTGCTTCCTTCCACCACATTTTTTGTTCCGTTCTTCATCCGGCTTTTCAGCTGGTTTGTTAGGGAGACTGCCAAGTGTTTTGCTACAAGCTTTGGGTCTTTGACTTGGCTGTTACACCCAAAGGCTTCAAAATAACGCACCTTTCAAGCTCCCTTTGTTCGTTTGAATTATAATCCGGTTTAATAATCATCATTGCAAATTTTTAGAGGTAATCCACTCTTGTGGTCTTGCAATGTGTTTGTTTTAACCATGTCAATATTGATGAACTTGCTCGACCAAAACAACTTTTGCTGGACCAAAAACAACTTTTGTAATGAAAAAGCATTTTGTTTTACTTTGATATTTTTCTTGTAATTTTGCACAATTATCTGTTGAAATTGAAATTTGAGCAAAATAGTGAGGCGATTGCAAAGTTGTTGAATTTTCCATGATAACTGTGGTTGAAATGTGTAGGTGGACTGCAAGCTTGTTAAGTGGACTGCAAGCTTGTTAACAGTATCTCCTCAATTAATTGATACTCAAATTATGGTGGTTGACCAAAAATTAGCACCCCATATGAGGTTCTATAAAGAATAATTCATTTGTTACTGTAAAGTTCTGAATAAAACACTGTAATCGTTGCATTGTTTGAGTTAACCAACCAATTAACCTCAGGAAATCTTTTCTCTCAATAAGCACTTCCTAGGATATAATTACTCATTTCAATACAATAATAATATCAACAAATTTCAAACATCCAATAATTCCAAAATACTTATAAAATAGAAACGTGTGTCAAAGACAAAATTTAGATAGTAAAAATTAAAACGGTCTTTTTTCAGATTATACTAAGTAATAATTTAATTGATTATTTTAAACATTTTATGGTCTTTGCCTGTGTGATTGACAAGCAAGGTAAAGAAAAGTCTTTGGACAAAAAATAATGCATCTGTTTGAAATTAGACTTGTCTGTTACTATGGATACAAGAGTGGTCTTTTCAAAACAAACTGCCAATCATAGTTTGAAGATCCAGGTGCCCTTTGTAAAATAAAAACGAAAATGCAAAGAAACGGACAAACATCGCAGAAAGCTATTTCTTCATCTTCAAACCAAACATTAAAAAATAAAAGTACTTCTTAAAAATCTAAGCGTCAATTTGTTCTTAAACTTGCTTGAGTAAAGCACGACACAAAGACTGTACATCTCGTTAACCATCCTAATGTAATTAACTGTGATTTGTCTTTGCACGATAGGCTTTTATTTGTTCCACCACACATAGGTACAAATTTGTGGTTTCTAAAAATATTGGTGTTGTCCAGCTCGTGCCACACAGCGGGAGTAATTACATTGATCAGTAGACAAAGTGATTGGGTTACATGGTCAGTTATTGTATCAACAAATTTACTTCAAATCTGAAATTCAAGGACACATACACGCACTTTCTTTAGTCAGTTTGCTTAACTGATTAACCCCTTCGACTCTAGTAGATTCTGTGTAGGTTATCAAACAATCAGAATTTTTGAGATGGCTTCCCAATTGACTGCAGGTCATTTGGGAAGCCATCTCAAAAAAATGCTGACCTAAGACTAGGCTTGTTTAGACTCATTTGAATGCATTTTGCATGCTGATTCCAAATATGTCATGACATGATGAAAATGCACCATTTTTTAAGTTTCGAAGAAAATTGATCTCCGAGTGATTGTAGCTGTAGGGTCGGGAGGGTTAACATGCTAAACGGCTATTTGTGTATTGGTGTGAATTCACTTTGGACTTCCCAGCATGTATTTTGACCCAATTTATTGGATGATTTGTATAGGAGCACTCTTGAATCACCACAAAAGTGCTCTCGAGGTTAATTTTTTCCCTGGATACTGTGGGAAAATGGAGAAATTTTGCGAGAGCATATGTAGTAGGAAGATTGTCTCAAATGCGAATTAATTTGGAAGCTTATGCAGGTCATTTGGGAAGCCATCTCAAAAAAATGCTGACCTAAGACTAGGCTTGTTTGGACTCATTTGAATACATTTTTCATGCTGATTCCAATATGGTCTTGACGAAAATGCATGATTTTTTAAGTTTAAAAAAAAAATTGATCTCCGAGTGATTGTAGCTGTAGGGTCGGGAGGGTTAACATGCTAAATGGCTATTT
Organism: Ophioderma brevispina; assembly: GCA_023653785.1. Taxonomy (NCBI): domain Eukaryota; kingdom Metazoa; phylum Echinodermata; class Ophiuroidea; order Amphilepidida; family Ophiodermatidae; genus Ophioderma; species Ophioderma brevispina. Next base: position 54,892 of record JAMKCH010002695.1, read on the forward strand.
GTGTATTGGTGTGAATTCACTTTGGACTTCCCAGCATGTATTTTGACCAATTTATTGGATGATTTGTATAGGAGCACTCTTGAATCACCACAAAAGTGCTCTCGAGGTTAATTTTTTCCCTGGATACTGTGGGAAAATGGAGAAATTTTGTGGGAGCATGTGTAGTATAGGAAGATTGTTTTGAGTACGAGTCAATTTGGAAGCTGATACATTTTAATATCAAATCAGAAAATTGTAGTTGTAAATCAAGTTTCTTTGGAGATTGATGTTTTAATTGAAGAAGAAATTTTATCTGGTAAATAAGAATCAAAATGGGAAAAATTGATGAAAAAGAATGAGAAATATCTCCAGACTTGAATCATTTGGAAACATTAGAGTTATAAAGTGAAAGTTAAAATGTACTTAGTAAAGGTCCGAGGTGGGAATACAATGTGGGGAATAGTAATTTAATGTCATTTTATTTAAAAACAGCAAGAAAAGGAAATTAATCCTGCTAATAAATGGGAGAAGGAAAGGAGAAAGCATCTGACAACTTTTCTTGCTGTTCTCCTTTCCTTCTTCTGCAGATGAGAGGATGGAAGATAGCGACGATGATCTTCGTGAGACGTCACCCGAGAGCTACGCAGACAGATCCGAAGGACAACTCTCTGTCGAATCACCGGACGACCGTAATTATGCTCCGCCGGTCTTGCAGATCGAGGATGAACAGGACACTCCATATACAAGAGAGCCGAAGAGACCTCGACGGCTGGATGAAGGAGAGGAAATGTTAACAGACGGTCACGGTGATTCTGTAGCTGCCCATGATGCCAATCGGCAAGTGGAAGTCAATGGGCAAGTGGAAGAAGTGGACATAAAGCCTCAATTGCAAAGTAATGATGCATTGGTTAACACCTATACTGTGCATCATAGACCTCATAGTCCAATTTCACCGGTTTCTTCCCCAAGGGCTTTGGAAGATTCTAACGCTTCCCATCCCGTAGTCCCCACCAGGTGCTGGTCCACTGGATATTCTAACGGTCCCCTTAACATTTCCCCAGTGATGATGGACTTTGAGAGTCAGAGATTCAAGCTTGAAAGCGAACGCTTACAGATTGAGAGAGAAAGGCTACAAGAAGAAAGGGAGCGGAATTTGACAGAGAGAGAACGAAACATAACTGAAAGAGAACGAGTCCAGATTGAGAGAGAAAGATGTGCCATCGAGAAAGAGAGATGCCGGATTGAGAAAGAACGGCTGGAAGTTGAAAAACGTCGATTACATTTGGAGGAGGCAAGAATGAACGACAATGATACTGAGGGCAGTGGACAAAGTGTAAATGTGTGAGACTGGTGTTTTGGAACAAGATAGATGACACTCCATAAATTTATACATGAACAAAAAACACTACTCCTTAAAAAGATGGTAAAAGAGAAAAGGATAACTTTGACATGGTGCATGCAGCTGATAAGACACCTGTACATAGCATGTAAATAGTTCTTAAAAACTGGCGATAACATATCCTTACAAACTTCCCATTTTTAAGATGATTTTGTAAAGGAAATATATACATGAAAGCAAAATATGATAAAATTGGAAACAAATGAAAGAGGAGGATTCCATATGTGTAGAAAATATTTTTGGTACTTGTAATTAATCATACTGTTCTAAAATGGTGTTTACCTGGTATTTGTAATATAACTCATTTTCAGTATTTCTAGAAAATTATCCAAATTTAAGAACTGCACAATGTGCAAGTTTAGTTACAGAGTGCCTTACTACTAATACTATATCCTTATGTTAGAAGACACATTTTCTGTCAATATTTCACTTGCTTTGAATATATAAGTACTCTTAACTGCATAGGTTAATGATTTGTTTGTTGTTTTTGTCGATAATGTACATATTCTAACTATTTGTTCAGAAATTTTTATCATTTCTCAGGCAGAATAAAGAGGAAGCCCAATTAAGAGGGAGGTTTGGGGGGGGGGGTTAAGAGGAGAGTGTGGCCTACTTGTTAGCACGTTCCCTGATGGCTCATTCTTCAAAATTGTAATAAATAAAAAAACAAAAGGTATTTTAATTTTGATAATGGAATATGTAAATTTTCTTATAGAATCTCACATTTAATTACATAATCAGCTAAACAATTTAGCAAAAGCTTGACTGAACAAAATTTCCTTGTTACTCAAATCATTCCACAAATGAAATTATGTAAAGGAAAGGTAAATATTTTGAGTTTATGCAAATTTGTAAGCAAGGCTGGAGTCTTCTGAACTCGCTCGTCATCCTTTATGTAATTAACCAAACTCTCTGCATCACCTTGTAATGAAAACAAACCATTTTAATCACATTAACTAAAGATAATTAAAAGCAGGTGTACATCAGCCGGCAAAGCATATTTTCACTAAAAATGATATGACAACTTCATAAAATTGTTTTTTCTAGATATTGATTTATCAATCAGACGTGATAATTTTGTTATTATCGTATTGCAACGCCACATTGTGGTTTATGTACTAGTCACTTGCCAAGTACAATAAAAGGATTGAAAAAAGATAAAGACATCAATACTGCATCAATACCTAAAGTGTTTGTTTTATACCCTCTAACGAAATTTCTGCTGAAGAAGTATGCATATTTGATGCAAAATTTCTCAACTCGAGTGTCTGGTTTGAGATAATGAATTGATCCAACGCCCACCATCACAGTGTGTTGTCGGAGTTAGTGGTTGTGAGAGGATTGGTTTGGGGCATAAACACCCCGAGGTCTACCACCTTTCTTAACGCATCACTGATTGGCTCATTATGTGATATAACATGATATAACTTCTGAGTAACCAATCAAAATAGACCATATATCTCTATGCACTTTTAGGCTTTACTTACCATCCCTGAGGTCTACCACCTTTCTTAACGCATCACTGATTGGCTCATTATGTGATATAACATGATGTAACCTCTGAGTAACCAATCAAAATAGACCATATATCTCTATGCACTTTTAGGGTTTACTTACCATGGCTCCGATTGGCCAATGACTTTTATATAACCCTATGAACCACCAATCAAAGTGGCCGTAGTTTAAATGTCCAGAATGCACATCTGCCAAAAAGCTTGCCAGATGCACAATGAATGGTGGCAGTGATGTCAATGCCATCAGCTACTTGTGTCAATAAAAATATGATTTTGTGGACTGCCTTCCCCTATTTTCAGCCCTGGCCATCAATACATTATGGCAGGTTAATGGGGATAGATCAACCTCCCACCTCCTGGGAGGTTTTAATATTTTATACTTATAGTAGAAGGCTGTTATTCTCAAAGTGAGTTTCAACTTTAACCCTGGGTTTATACCAGGATTAGTCCTTCATGAATGGACCTTTTTTTCTTTCAACATACTCTTAAAGTGTGATGTAATAGGTGAGAGAATTCCTCATGGATGGATTGGAATGGCACCATCCATGAAGGACTTTTTCACCTAAGCCCATCCCCACTTTATATATCAGTATGTTGAAAGAAAAAAAAAGTTCCATTCTTGAAGGATTAACCTTTGTTTAAACCCAGGTTTAAAGCTAAGACTAGTGAGAATACCAGCCATACAATGGAGTCTAACTTTAGACATGGGTTTAAACCAGGGTTAGTCCTACAGGAGTGGACCTTTTTCCTTTCAACATACTCTGAAAGTTGAAAATAATAAGTGAAAAAAATTCCTCATGGATGGGCTGGAATGGCCCATCCATGAAGAATTTTCTCACCCATTGCAGCAAACCTTTAGAGTCTGTTGAAAGGAAAAAAGGTCCACTCCTGTAGGACTAACCCTGGTTTAAACCCAGGTCTAAAGTTAGTCTCCCTTTGGGAATACTAGCTCATGAATTTCATCCTCAAACTTGCAGGAAAGGTACAAGGTTACCTTACAAAGTACCTCAAATTCACATGGACTGTTATTTTCAATAAAACAACAGACTTGACTCATACATAATTCATAAATTTAGCCCGATTGCCTGCAGCCATATTTGATAGTTTTCTGGCTGACCAACGGCTGACCCTATGTCGTAAGTGCACTTTTGTAGAAACAGGCATCAGTTCTTAATCAGGCATGACTTATGATCTTTTATTACGAACCTTGATGATACGATTGGCGGCATTATTAACAAAAGTGATCTGCAAACCGGCTGACTACGATGTGTCAGAAGAATTAAAGTTGTAGTAAGATCAGTATAAACTATGCAATACAGGGAGAATTAAAGGGTCATTTCCCCACTGATTCCTTAAATATGTTTTTTTTATCATCGGACTTGGCTTCTTTCTTGTTTTGAAATTTTGGAAATAATTTTGTGGAAAATATCAGAAATTAAAGGTGCTATCACAAAATTCACTTTCACTACAAAAAAAGTGAATAAACATTTTAGGCATAACATGTGCATCGTGTATGTGTGTGTGTGTGTGTGTGTGTCAGAGGACGTCTCATACAAGGCAGGATTTCTTCAATGGGGGCATGGGAGACTCAGGATTGAAAAAAAAAAACTATAGAAAAATACAGAAAAAGGGTCATGCATGTCTGCTCAAAAGTCCCAAAAGTGTGGTTTTCCTTAGTGCCCCCCTCCATCAAATGACTCCTGGTATATCCAAGCATCATAATTTCTCCAACTTGGAGGGAAGGAAGACGAAATTGGTGGGGGTCAGTGCCATAGCCAGGTAGGGGAAAAGTGCCCCTCAAAAAAAAATTGAGGGGAAATCGGGAAGTAAAAGACAGATATTCATGTTAAATGAGCCCTTTTTCCTACTCCTTTGTCTTGCGACTGGGATATTTTTGCCAGTAATTGGGACATTTGTTGCACCTACCGGGAACTTGCCCCCTCAGAACCACTGGGGTGGCTACATGCCTGGTGAGGGTTGACATCCATTTGGAATGACTACCATTGATCCTTTTGTGGCAAGGTGCTTTGTACAATTTGCCTATTATTTGTACTTGAGTACAATCTGCATTGAAAATACAAATCTGTGCATTGGTTTTCAGTGAAATCCCAGACCTGTCACAGTTGCACTGTATTGGTGTCAGGTTCGTATTTGGCGTGTCTTATAGACCGAGAAATTCAAAACAATCTGTTATCTGCAAGGGGATCCACAATTGGCCAATTGGTGGTTTTTGTGGTCTGTCAACGCTAACCATTCGAAAACCTCATGTTAACTTTTTGACTGATTTAGATCCCTATTTAACCAGGCAATTTACACCTATTAATAAACCTAGGCCTAGCTGGTGCCAACGCAGCAGGGCATGGTTTTGTTTTTATTCAGGCGTTGCATGTACTAAAGACAAAGGCTAAACAATGGACGAAAACAAACTTCTATTTGGTTAAATTATGGTATTTGATTTAAAATGTAGCCTTTATGCCGAACTGGTGAAATCAAATTAGTTTTGAACCCCATTGTTATCCTTTGTCCAAACTTTATAATGCCAAATTATGCAGCCTTTTCAACGAGCCATTATTTGACCAACCGAAACAACGGCCCATCTGGTTTCATTAATTGGTTAATTTTTTCTTCTTCTTACAAAATTTGGCAATGCTTATTACACACCTGATTGAACTGTGGTCGGTCCGACACACGAACACATCAACGAACCCACGAGCAAAATCAAGCAATCCCATTTTGTTTTATACCGTCCAAGTCTGGACTCTGCCACTCTTGGTGCCATGCAATCAAAGGGGTTTATTCCGCTCCCGTACCCCAGAATGGAATGGCCACAATCGTTCTGCAACATTTGCTGCACCGACAGGAAGCGTAGCAACAAATGACAGTTTGCCGTTGTTTTACCCTCTTTTGTTGGCTGTGCTCAGGGAAAATAGTGTATTTTTGTAACAAATGAGGTCAAACAGTGTGGATTTAAATTGTTTCCTTCACAGTTGCTGAGCAGGAGAAAGACGGAAATGTTTTCTTATTTGAGCAAAGAAATTGAGATAGTACATCACAGAGGACATGACCTTACCCAAGGCAATAAACTTGTAGGCCTAATAACTTGTGATTCTTATCACATAGACACCAATGTACAACAGAAAAAGCCATTTAAACATTTTTAGGGATTTTATCTCAATAGTGGCATACTGTTGTTAGTGTAGACCGCTAGCTTTTTCTTAAAAAATACTGTTTCAAATTAAAATTTTGAACTTGGGGTTCTAGAGATTGGTAAATTAATGAAAAGCAGACAACTTCTCAAAAATGAGATTTTTTTGTAAGACATATAGCAAATTTCAATAAATCCCATTTTCTAAAGGAAAAGTTTTACTAGACATATCCAAACTTCATCCTTCAAAATGAACCACCAATCTTGTAAATTTTAATGTCTTAGCCATCCATCTTAAAGATGCTCACTCTACCTTGAGATCTATCATTTTACAATTCTAAGCTTTTGCAGAAAATTCACAACCTTCATCAGAACATGCTCACTTTAATTTGGGTCATCTTTGGCTCAGGAGTGCATTATCATTATATAACACACTTTCAAGATGGAATTCTGAGCATTTTCAAATACATTTGTATTGGATAATTGCTTCTGGCGATGTCTGCTAGTACTTGCGTGTATTTTTTTTTTTGAAGTGACTGGACAATGATTGTGATGAGGAGGGGGGAGGTTGGGGTCATCATAAGTTTATCTGTCTTGCTATCGGCTATAGTTTCACACACTTTATCTGAAGCTGTTATCATACTGTTTCTAGTGCTACATGTACTGATGATATACCAGCTGTTGAACTTGACTTAAGACTAAACAATTTTTGCATTGACATACTGTACATGTTGTTATTTTTGTGGTTTTATTTTTACAAATTTATTGAATTACCATGGAAATGCTTATAAAGACATCAAAATTGTATATTAAAGGGGCAGGGGGACTGGGAAATCTTCATCCTTGTCCCAAGGCCTTATCCCATCAAACTTAATTAAATTTTTTGTGTTAATGAATACCTTTCATGTAGTACATGTATATCTGTATGTTTAATTTGGCTTAATTCATTTTTCTTTTGAAAGAAATCAACAAAAACGTTTTTTTTAATTAAAAGAAAATAAATTATTTGGGTATTTACATCACTTCCTCTTCAGTATACACACAGCTGGGGGTCGACATAGGAAATATATATGGGTATGCAGCCCTTAAGAACCCATTTCCCACTTTTCCAGCAGTTCTTAAGATTCCCATTTGAAGCATACTATATTTTTAAATGTTCTGCCAAAAAAAGAAAAAGAAAAAATGTGCAATTTCCAAAAAAAATATAGAAAATTACCAAAAAGTACATTAAACATAATTGACCTATAAAATTAAAAGCAACATTTTGTGTACCAAATTTGCCTATTGAGACACTCAGTCATATGCATTAATTATTTGATTTTCCAAAATTAATTTTTAAAATTAATTTGCCATTTAACAGCAAAGCAATCTGACATAAATTCAGAGAACATCCTTTTAACAACATTTTTAATTTTGGGGGAAATTCTTTAATTTGATAAATCCAATCACAAACACACGCAGTCAATCGCCAATCTCCCTCCATATTTATGTTTATCTACAAGAACAAAGGCATTTGTTTGGGGGACGGCAGGTGTCGCACACAAATCCGGCACTTACATTAAGTGCCAATAATTAAGATCTTGCCCCTTCGGTTAATGCTTCCAGGGAAACTCTGATCTCTCGCCAAATGCTGACGGTCACTCTAGTCTCTGCGCCGTGCAAATGTTCAATTTAGTGGACACATTTATCGCTCGAGCGGCTCTCCAAAGAATAGCTACTAGGCAGCTTGGATATGAGAGCAAGACAATGCTTGTGACATTGGAGTTTCTATAAGCTTAGACCAAGCCTAAGGGCAACAAATTTCAGATTTGGCTTCCCTATCCTGATAAAAAAGAAGCAAATTATTAAATTCTCTTTGTGTGTTGACAGCAGGCGCAATTAGCACGCTTACAAGTTAAAATCGAATACCTGAACTTTCGTTTCTTATCACTCTGTGGTTATCAGTACTTTTTAAAATACTTTTTTTGCCAATCCTCTGTGACTTGTGTAAATACACTTGCAGGTTGTAGTGGACAATAAGTTTTAGAGCTATTTACAGATGATAAATATTGAATTTGTATCTTGATCTGACATTGCTGGATTAGAAACGAATGGGACACCAGCAGGCATTATTTGTATTTCTTTTGTGGATCAGATAAAGAGGTGGATGAACTTAAGCAGGATGGTTTGGAAGAAAGAAATAACAATTTAATATTGATTTTTAAGAGTAGGACCCAACAATAATCCTGGCAGTCTCAAATTTGGTGTAGATAGGTACGTGTAACTGATAGTCTTGAAGTAGGACCCATCACTATGGGCTAGTAAAATCTCAATTCCCTTGGCACAGTTCAGTACCTTCAATTCGCCAGTGTATTTAGTAAACACACCCCCTGGTTTTTGGGTATGATATATGATACCCAGATCACACAAGGTCAGTTCATGTCAATGTATGTACAAGTACAACCCACTGAACTGTGTCCTTGGTGGATGAGCTTATTGTAACTCATAGTGCATATTTATACCAGTTATTGTCAAAAATGTACTCATAGTGATACTTAAGATGTATATTTTGGGCAAATAATAGTAATATTAATTGCCATTTTGGTGGAGGGTTAAATATTTCTTAGCAAATTTTGGAAATTCTAATCCACAGATTGAGGAAATTGTGTAATTTTCTGATAAATCTAGAAAATGTGAACACATCTCGTTACCGAAAATCATACACCAGAAAGATGAAAATGAGACCCAAATCGGAGGTGCGTCCTGTGTCGAAGTATCCTTTCCCCCAACTACAATGTGAGCAATTAATTAAAGTCATAAGAGAAAAAAAATATAGGAATATCTAGTGCCAGAGTTTATGGAAAGCATGAAAATGTAGAAGAGTAGGGAGAAAATCTTAAAGATGTAGGAATGGAACTGAAGAAAGGCTACTTTTGCCAACTGGTAACCTTAGCTTGAGTTTGATAGATCTATTCAAAGATTTACTTGGCCCAAATCAGAGACAAAATAAAGACAAACATAAGAATACAATGCAAGTTCAAGAAGAAAAGAAATCAGAATACAATGTATGTTCAAGAATGGAACACAAATAAGACATTGGAATACAATGATAGATATTTGCTAAAAGTTCATGAAACAATTTTTTGTACACCTACATGTACACATGCCTACTACCAGACTAGACCAACTGTCCATTGAATAAAAGTGCACTCACCAGCTGAGACTCACAACTTAATTATGGCCAAACAATATGAACTTTTTGTTAATAGAGGTATGAAATTAATTTGCCATGATGTCATCCCATGCAAGAGTTCAAATTTGGTGTTCCAAATTGTTTGTTCATATTTTACTTCCTTATTGTCTTGCGATAACCCTTGAACTCTATTTAACACTGTATTAGCGTGCATTGTATTTTTTGGTGTAAATATTTGTGCAAATGTAACACTATAAGTATAGACTCGGGAGTCTGTACTGGCCACAAAAATCCATAATTATGCAGACAAAAGTTTATTATTAAAAATGGTTTAAGTAAGTGAATCATATGTATAATAATAAAAAAAAATATGATGCCCAAATATGTTATTGTGATCTTGCAAATAACTGGTAGTCCAGTAAGGTCATTTAGTGGTTTGGGTCTGGCGATAAAAATTGTGCACAAGTTAAAGGTCTATTTTTAGTTTTGAAAGTGAACTGCAAAACATCTGTATTTATTTAATTGTATTTCAAAGCAAGGAACTGGATTTGACAGGGGAGGATAACAGGATTTCCCATTTCAAAATTCCTAAACAGCGAATGCATCCCATTCTATCCTACATCCCACCACTGCCACCAAAAATCATCTACCCAACATCCCACCACTGCCACCAAAAAATCATTCTAGAGCACCACCCCTACTGCACTTTTGTAGGCCTACATATAACCTAATTCACCACCCTTGCCCAGCACAAGGTGGCGGAACTCCAACTTTTTCAGCAAGAGAGGATGGTATTCAATTCTTGTTTGTCCTCAGATTATTTGCTCAGTTGTGTTTCTGAGAAACTTGATGACTCATAGGAAGTCTCTGCCACTCACAAGCAAGGCAGTGAATGGCTTACTGATGGACAAGTCTGAATCATACCAAACTGGCCATTGTTTCTCTTAAGCTACCAACCGATACCACGTGGATGGTAGCCCTGGGTGGAAGTTAGCTTTTGATATAATATTGTGAAATAGCACACATAGCTTTTTCTGTGCATTGAAAGTTTTCTGTGAGGTGTGCGTGACAGACTGACAGTTGACTAATTTCAGAAAGTCTCTGTGCTATACATATCCCAGTGTTAGTTGACAGATTTGGCTTAAGGGTTGGGGATGAGATCAGACAGCCTAAAGAAATATAATTTATGTAGGCCTACATCTGTTGTTATTATTACGAAAATCATAAATTTAGGTAATCAGTTTACGGCCCACAAACATTCAACTTCTTTCTGAAAATATCAGTTGATGTGATATACAGTGGTATTTAAAGGCTGGTAATTTATAATTACAGTATTTTGATAATTCCAGTGAAATTTGACACTCAGATAAGAAAAAGAGAAAGAAAGACAAAAAAGATACTTATAGACACAGACACACAAGACTGAAAAGTAGACACACAATTAATGACAGGATTAAGTGCATGATAAGAAATGTAGTGAGCACAGATAAACAGACCAAGATACAGAAGGGGCATTTGATTTTCATTTCCTATCAGAAGGCAGCTTTTTGGTGATTATAAGGCCTAAAAAATTTGGGTCGGGAAAGCCCCAATTTTTTTTTAAAGATTGGGTGTTTGTTTTTAGAAAAAGTTAAAAATGCACCCAAATTTGGCACTTTTGGTTGATTAAAAAAAAAATGACCGACCCACCCTTCAAATTTTCCCACTAATGTGCAACAAAATTATTTTTTGTTTTGGCCTAAAATGATTCTGCACAGTTGACATTTGCCAATACTGTATCATAATGCTGGATCATAGTTCTGTCATTCATCATAGCTATACGAAATTGACCAATCAGCGGATAGATGGATGGGAACATAGATGTTGCACTCCTAATGAGAAATGATCAGGAGGTTGATCACTTTATGATTACAATATTTGTGAATTCACTGAAGGGCTGTGTCATTTGCAATGAATTACCAGATGGAAATGTAATACAAGCAAAACCAAAGCCTACATGATAGTAGTTTAGAATATGTTCACTTCTCTCTTGTCTGGACTGCAATTAGAACCTCTTATGGGTCATATATCATCTCAGTGTTACAAATTACTAAATTAAATAATTCGGTTCCAAGGGAAAATCCCTCCTTTGTCATATGCACCACATATCAAATAAAATCATGCAACTGAATGATTTGTTGCAAAATTATGCACATGCTTATAAATGAACTAGTTCATTTAATTTACCAGGTATGTTAGTGTCAAACAAAGTGATAGCATGAAGACAAATTGGGGAAGTTAATTTGAGAGGGGCAAAAAATGTCAAAACTTTTTTCTCTTTGTGTAAAAAAATTGTCAAAACTTTGTTCCATAAATGGGAAATTTGCAAATCTTTGATGCCAGGGGAAAATCACTAGAAGAAAAGAGGGAAACAAAAGTTTTGGGAGACAAATTTCACCCTAGCAGTACTGCCATTAATAGGATAAGACAGCCTTAAAAAGTGATTACTTGCATAGCTAATATATCTTTCTTTTCTTCTTTCAACAGATAATAGTCACCAGTTGCAGAATACAAGGACCTCCCTGATGCCGTATCCATCCTATCCTCCGACTGGTTTCATCACACCAAATCCTACCATGCAGACGCCACCCCCGCCAGCACCAATGCACCCTCAGACAACTGTTGAGATGCCTACGGTACCCGTCCCTGTCAAACTCGAAGCTGCTGAACAGTCTAATCAGTTGGTCCCACTAACGACAGTCACAACAGCGGACAATTCATATGACGTACACTACCAAAATCAGTCCGTCACATGCACTGATCCAAGGTTTGTGTACCCAACAAACACAACAAAAAAAAAAAAAAAAAAAAAACCAAAGCCTACATGATAGTAGTTTAGAATATGTTCACTTCTCTCTTGTCTGGACTGCAATTAGAACCTCTTATGGGTCATATATCATCTCAGTGTTACAAATTACTAAATTAAATAATTCGGTTCCAAAAAATCCCTCCTCTGTCATATGCACCACATATCAAAATAAATAAATCATGCAACTGAATGATTTGTTGCAAAGTAAATTATGGTCAAAGTGATAGAATGAAGAAAAATTGGGGAAATAAATTTGTCAAAATTTTCCATTGCATATCTTTGAGCAGTCAGGTTAAAAAAAATCAAGAAGAAAAGAAGGAAACTAAGTTTTGGGAGACAAATTTCACCCTAGCAGTACTGCCATTAATAGGATAAGACAGCCTTAAAAAGTGATAACTTGCATAGCTAATATATCTTTCTTTTCTTCTTTCAACAGATAATAGTCACCAGTTGCAGAATACAAGGACCTCCCTGATGCCGTATCCATCCTATCCTCCGACTGGTTTCATCACACCAAATCCTACCATGCAGACGCCACCCCCGCCAGCACCAATGCACCCTCAGACAACTGTTGAGATGCCTACGGTACCCGTCCCTGTCAAACTCGAAGCTGCTGAACAGTCTAATCAGTTGGTCCCACTAACGACAGTCACAACAGCGGACAATTCATATGACGTACACTACCAAAATCAGTCCGTCACATGCACTGATCCAAGGTTTGTGTACCCAACAAACACAACAACATCTGCCATGCCTTTCCCAGCAACGACTTCAATGAGTGTATTATCACCGACCATCGACAGCAGTCGCTACTTGCCAATGACACCAGGTCCTTTCCCTCTGCCGTCTCCAGATCTCTTCGGGAGCTCCACCACAGCGCCCCGGTCACGTTAACGTCGCCCCCGTACCTCCCCAGCTCGCCTCCGTATCAGTTATATCCTCACCTGTACATGACTTCCCCAACATCCCAACAATCATACTTTGACAGTTCGTCTTCGTCTCTACCCATGCTACCTTCAACGAGTAGTCGCGACGACAAAAGTCATTTAAAAGAAGCTCAAGCCAAACCAAGCAACATGCCAACAGAAACGATATCTCATCTTCCCCAGGTGCCACAACAGCCTCACGAACTAGGTCCCCCAATGCCATACAGCACCCAACACGATCCCACAAGGACTCTCGATTTGCCAATGCCAATGGGACCGGTGGGAAATGGCAGCCCGGCACCCGCCCAACACAATCCACACACCATGATGCAGGGTGTGAATCCTCACGGTATTGCAACGTCAATGGCACCGCACATGCCCGTTGAGGACGACGTGCGGAAAGAGGATGTTTGGCGGCCATATTGAAAAGTGAAACTTGAAGAGTCTTGTATGCTTCCGCCATCACTCCAAATGGGTATTCCCCATGAGAAAATGGGAGATTACCTTCAGAGTGAAACATACTGCCACCACAGTCAGTGAAACTAGTTCAGCAACCAAGTGGACTTGGTTTGTGTAAGAGTATTTTTGATCAATACACAACACTTCTTTGACATGCAAACTATCAGTAAGGCACATCCTATTGACCTCCTGTAGATCATGAAGGGCAATAGGAGTCAATAAACATGATTGTGGTTATCTTGTTGTGTCATAATGTCCTGATTGAGCAAGTTGAACTACACGCCATTTACGTCAATCAGCTTAATATGGTATCATCTTAAATGTCATGTGACAACAAAGAATCATATCCTAGCTTGCGTGTCAACTTCAGAAACATCTGGTATTTTGTGGTTGGTAGTTATATTAGGATGATGTCAGAAAACAATAGCCATTTTAGTATCATGTCAGTCACATGGCTAATTGCTCATCAGGAAAAACAGATAATTTGACCTGGTCTTGACCTTTCCAGATTGATGGCCAAATAGCTATTTAAAAACAGAAGTCACTGACTGAGTCACTGACGATAGAAACTAATTTCACCCCATGTGATCTTGTTGTACAGAAAATATTCATTTTTATCTAAATTATTTTTGTTTAAAAAAAATTATCATTGAGGTCAAAGGTCAGGGTTGAAATTTGCAGCAAGTGCCTTGAAGAGGATGTCAGGAATGTTCCTTTGAAATTAAATTAAACCAGGTTTAACAGATTGATAGCCCGTGTTAAAAAGTTATGGTTCTAAAACAAAGTTAAATAAAAATGGTGGAATGCATATCAAAAAGATGAAATGTTTTCAGTAAAATAGGGAAACAATTCCAAAACTTGTGACCAACTCAAGAAATATACCAGACCTTTAAATTTCACAAGTACATTTCTGTTTATTTTTTCCTATTTCAGTACAAGATTTACCAAAACCCAATACTTATTGCACACTTCTTATCACAAGATGGTAGTTTAATGTAATTTTTTTTTATTATTGGGCATTTTTTAAAACTTAACTCATTTTTGAGATGAAGTGCAATTTCTTAAAGTAAGTCCAGTGGTAAAGTAAGTCCATTTTGGTAAAAGTGGTAATTTTCGCACTATTAATTCATGCTTGTTGATTTGAAACATTTTTCTTTGTTTTTTTTTAATTAGATGACTTTGTATGTTCTTACATACCTTTTTAAGAAATATATATGTATGCTGCTAAATTTACATGAAAAAAATATGAAAGTTAACAATTATAGCACGAAAATTGCCATTTTTACAGTACGGTACACGTTTAATAGCTTGACCTTGTGTGTCAAAATTGAACATGAGTGAAAAGTATTTGATATCCTTGTACAACATAAAGATTGTATACAATAATTTTTACGAATTAAAAGATGGAAATCACCTAAAAAAGTTCAACTTTAAAAAAAAGTTTTGTTACAGCTACAGCTTGGCATACTTTGATACACAGATTAATGTTTTAAATTTTAGGGATATCGTAATGGCGGGGGAACTTATAATTATGAAATTTGTGTTCTGGTGCTGCCCTTTGTATCTTTATTATGAAATATTCTCAAAAGATGAGAAATAATTGTTAAAAATCTCTAAATGTTTTTTTATTATGAGATATGGAGTTGGAAGTGCATGAAGCCTCCATGTTACAAGAGCTCTTTTGGCCCTAGAGGCCCACACAATTGTCAAGGTTGAAAAATATTACAATCACGACAAAGATGCCATTTTTTAGATTTTTACAAATCAGAATTCTGATTTGATACCATTTTGACCAAAATAGTCTAATTTTGGTTGGAACTTACCTCCTCTAAATGTTACATATGTTAAATGAGGGATATGTTAAAAGTAATTTTATAAGCCAAAGAGTACTTCACAAAAGTTGCAAAAATGTGGTTAAAATACCAAAACCTCTGGAGCTCTGCTCCATGAGATTTGCTGTGGCACTGCCCAGGATCTCACTGGGTACCTAGGTGATCCTAGAAGATAGTTTTAAAGGACCTACTGGTATCTCTGATTTATGTTTATGGCAGTATGCATTGTAAAAAATGATAGGTCCTATGGTTTCTACATTTTAAAGGGCTAAGCCACAGCTGCGGGACTTATCTGGGCCTCTGGTGTTATGAGCATCACAAGTTTTTGGGACTCCTGAGCCAGAGCTCATTACTTAAAGGCCAGTTTTGAAGAACTATGATCTTCAGTCAAAACCAAATGTGAAAAGTTAAAACCATTTTTCTACAGAACAAACAATATATCTGAATATATTAATTTTAAGAGCTTTGAAAGGGTAGCCCTACATATATTGTTGGGAAGTTCCCGTTTCGTTATGAACTCGGAAGATTGTTATTGTCCTTAATGTGTTATAAATGAACAAATTAATATTAATAAAAATAACCTGATCTTTCTTGTTATCGTTTTAATATCAAAAAGTAAGCAGATGTAATATAATATATTTAATAAAGAATCCCAGACAGAAGAAAATGTAATTATTACAAAAGAATGGAGAACAGAATTAAGAAGATGAAAGAAATATGATATATATTTTGCATGTTGAACGCAGCTGTCTATGAAATGTAAAGTGTTGTCCCTGTTTCAAATTTTCATACACAGGCTGTCGTGTTTTTATACTTCAAAGTAAATACGCTACGTGGTAGCTATTATTTTTATTATGTATAGAGTGTTGAATACTAGTCATGTCTCAGTATTCCTTCGTGTCATGTTGTACTGTATAGTCAAATGGTCAAAATGGCCGCCAGTGTTGCGATATCATGTAAAGTGTTTTATGTAAATGTTATAGAAATGCTTAAAAAGTGTGCAAGTATGGGGAATTCATAAAGTTTTTTTGTTATAAGGTTGGAGTATACTATTGTTATAAAGTATTCCTAAAACAAAAGTATTTCGAACAAGTCACAGGAACGTGTTGCATAAAGATCGTAATTCATAAGTGAACATTCCAATTTTGTATTTGAAGACACCCTTTTTGCACAGTGGCAGCACTATTACTGTAAAAGTGGAAATTTTCGCGCTACATTAATTTTCGCGCTTTTTTGCGCACTTCTGAGCTAGCGCGAAATTAAAAACCCGCGAGAATGTTTATTTTGTGTGTAGGTCTATGTAGGATAGCTGAAAAGAGCGAATTTAAAAACAAGCAAAAATGTTAAAAATTGCTGAAACGCGAAAATTACACGCGCGAAAATTATCACTTTTACAGTAGATAACCAACTTTAACCACTCCTACTGTATTTGTATGCTAATTACGGAGCTTATTTTATATTGAATCCTGTTATAACTTAAAAAAATATTTATTGATTCAATATCTTAAATAAGCTTCTACCACGTCTGTGAAAATTCCCTAGCAGACTTTTCCTCCCATGTCATTTATTCTGAGAATTTGTCATGGAGTGGTCTAGAAAATAATTTAAAAAGCATACAAGTTTTCCCACAAATGGTTGATTTATACAAATGTGTAATACTACTCAAGTGAGTTCACTATAGGGTTGATCTGACCTTTGACAGACATTTAAGTGTCAAAGGTCATATCATTGTGTAGTGAACACACTCGAAAGTCATTAAAGTACAATCTTTTTTATTTAACAAGTGTAGTCCACATTGTAGTCTGTAGAATTGCTGTTAATTTTCATCATTATATAGGAGTAAAAGAAATAATATATTAAATTACACTCTTGTTTTTATCCTACTTGGAGTGTGTGCTTTGCCAATGATTTCATGCTTAATGGTCTGGACTCTCCTCCATATTGTCATCTTACCAAACACAGCGACATAACTTTTATTGATTTAACTTTGCATCTCTGCCAACTTTTGGAGCCCCGGTTTGGAGCATTCCAGTTATACACTTGTTTTAAGGCACGTTCAACTTGAAATTGTATTTTCAAAGAACAAACCATATGCAAACCAAATTCTTTAGAAATTTCATCACATGAATCTCCAAATACTGACGGCTTATAAGAAAAACTAAAAATGTCAAAAAGTCTAGTTTATGAAAAAAAATTACCCAAAACTTGTCTGACTTTACTTTTGGCCCTTTCTTCCTGGACCCAAACCAAACTGGTCATCTCAACACATTACACATAAGCATTTATCTGAAGGTTAGTTATGACCTTTAGATCCCAGGTTAAAGGCACTATCAGTGATTTGCTAAATCAGAAAATCGAAAAAATCATCGAAAATCAGATTTTTGCATGTATGTAACAAGTACAGGTATCCTAACATACCCTGCAAATGATAAGACCAGAAGCAACCTTATAAGGACAAAATCGGAAATTTTTAGTCATTACTGTCCGAACGGACACTTACTACAACACGTAATTGAATGGGAAATCGTATCTTAGAACACTGTCGTTTTCTTCCTTTTCTGTCACTTCTTCAGTTGGAAAAAGTGACTTATGAGAATTCTATAGACTTTTCCTTCACTTTTAGGCTATTCCTGCAAATTTCAAATATTTTTTTCAAATCACTGATAGTGTGTCTTTAATGCAGAGTAAAGTAGCATGATGCCTACATGCATTCTGATACCTTTTGAAGATGTGTAAAGTTGGGCAATATACATCTGCATCTGCATAAGCCTCTAATCTTAAAGGTCGTTAATCAGATGCAGCAAATACATGTTTTTTATTTCAGAATTTTCTTCCCCCGTAATTAAATGCTTAATTTTGATCAGTTTGGCAGTGTTGGGTTGACTACAACATATCAATATACTAAAAGTTGACCAAGTTTGCTCTCTGGGTTAAGAATTGGCAGAAGGAATACCAACTGCAAACATGAGTGCATATTTGCAACATTCTTCAAAAGACCACATTCTTCATGTTGTTAATAGAGTGCATAGATCATGATCAAGTACTCTGAATTCGGAAACTTGGATGGCAATTTTGTGTTACAAAAATGGCTGCATGGGCTCTATGGAATCATGCAAAAAAAAACTTTTTCGTGTTTGGATTATGTGCATCGTCCTGTTCTTAGGAATAATTGCTCAATAATTCCTCCCCTGTTGCCCGGGGGGATGCGTGGTGCAGCGTACCTTCCCTCACCTTTCACCACTGAGCTCCGGTTCGAGTCCCAGTATATGGGCTTGTTCTTGATGGCTTGGGGAATATGCTTTTTGATCTTTGTTCCTACCATGACGGGTTTTCTCCAGCTCTGGTTTCCTCCTGCATCTAAATGAAAGTTGCTTAGTAAACATTTGTTTCTGGTATTATGTGCTGAATGCCTACTATGGTTGCTGCACAGCGCCATTAGCATGTTTACGTAGATGTGCTGCGCATTAACAATACTGAAATTTATTTAATTTATTCTGTCGCCAGGGAAAGATTAATAAATATACTGTCAGCCATCTTGTTTCACAAATATATTTAATGGTTTAGCAAGAGACAAGTGGGGGATGTTTTGTTGGATATTCCATGCACATACTAGTCATTTGAGGAATAATCCTTGTAAAAGAAAACATGGCAGTTTACATTATCATCAGACTTGCCCCAGTCTTTAGGATTAAAGTTAATTTTTCTGAAATAAAAACAACATTCACGCATGTTGAGGAGCGTATTGCCTTTAAGACTTGAGCTTTACTTACATTTAAACGCTGTCATTTTACAGACACCTAATCAAGCAAGCCAGTTTTCCATTGACTTTATCTTATTTCTATAATCGTTCTATTCTAAAAAGGCAGGCATTATGTGCAACCAGCTGCTACCTCCATGGTGCATCGAGTCCATTTCTGTTTTTGGACGCACTTTGCCCGAAATAGGATAGCACATAAGTTGAAAGTGAAAGTAGGCTACTTCAAATCAACATTACTACACCTAATATAAATTCAGTACATAAAGTCCCAATATCATGTTAAAGGTGAGAGGAACTTTGCAATTGATGAATGGGTTACAAATTATACCCAAATAGATATGGTAAATGTACTTCACAATGCACGGCTACGAGGTCGTTGACATTCACATGGAGGTATGAGGCTGTCATAGATGATTGTAGTGTCACCAAGCTTTGTAGATAGATGATCATATAATCATGCCAATATTTTTACCAAAAATGTTAAAATATACATTTCAATGTGGAATTCAGTTCATTTTCTGTTCACCTGCTAGTTTGCAAAGTATACCATTTTGTGCAGCTTAAAAAAGATTTTTTCTCTTTTTGTTTATTTGAGTTTTGTGTTTGTCTTTCATAATCTTTGGATAACAAAAATCTGGAGATAGAAATGCATTATAAGATCTTTTATCATGGCACTGAAATACAATCTTATTCATTATTTTACTTTGATGTAGTTTACATTAGATGTCAGCAACACAGTTTTCCAATCCACAGTTCTCTGACCCGTGTACATCACTTAGCAAAGATAAATGACCTTTTAAGTGTGTAGTTATTATTAAAGATACCCAGGTATCCAAACAGGTCCTTTTCTTGTTGCAGGTTTGTGTGCAGGTTCATTCAATTTTTCCTTGAGATGAGCGTGGGGATTGCAGTCACAAAATACATTTTGAGTTGCAAACAAAGTAAGATTTAGCAGCCACCAAAACTGTTGATTTGCAATTAGCCAGTTATGTAGTTATACACATCTTGCCCTTTCCATTCATTATTTTCTATTGTCCTTCACTGTGTGACATATTTTTGAAGATGTGTCTATCTTGGAAATGGGTCAAAAAACACACTATATAAGAGTGAAGGGAAGTAATCTCTACACATGAATAGTGACTTGTACCTTCGTTCTGTTCTTGATTTTATGTAAGATAAATATAAACACACATTCCAGAATAACAATACAGCACCTGCAGACAAAAGCTGCCTCTGTCAGAACAAAGCAGGATGTTTTATTTTTACTCACAGAATTTTGTTGGGGACATACACTCAGAACCTCATTGCACACCTAAATCAATCCCTTAATGTGCAGTTATCTGGCACTGAAGGGTATACTTGAAACTTTATCAATTACCCCGGCGTTTGTAAAACACAGAATCGCCTAAATCGCTTACTTCGCTTATTTCTCCCTACCCTCCATTTACGAATTGCTTCACTGGCGCGAAAACAGGACTCCCTAGGTAAGCAAAAATAATCCTCCGATACACGCAGGATCACCGTGTGGTGCTGAATATGAAGACTGTACAGATTTACACATGACGGAATTGTTATTTTCTTCAGTGATGAAAAGTCAGATTTAGTAATTCTACTAAACTCCAGAAGAAGATAAAAGATAGGCTGTGAGCTCAGACCCATGTAATGAGACCGAGAATCTAGTTTAGTCTTATGACTGAGTCTTCACCAATTTCCACTCAATTGCAAAATTGTTGGCCACCCGTGACGTCATTTGACCCCTAACTCAATGACGGAAATAAGTTGTTAACAGACTAAAGTCGGAATAAAGCCCGGAAGCCTATGTGAATGATATGTTGGTTAACTGTAGAACTATGATATCACTGGTGGTGGCGAAACAAGACATTGCCAATTATGCTTGTATGCATGTGTATATTTTGCCTTGCCTTTTGCCTTTTCACCCGGCACGGTATGAACACTTAACAGCTGTCTCAACCCCTCATCTGCCTCAAATTGACGCCAATTACCCGCGTGATAGGCTCACACCGCCCATTCATCCCGCCATTCATAAAACTTTTCTGTGCTAGAGACTAATCAAGCTAATAAATGAGATGACTCCGTGCAGTCTGGGACCGAGACTAATGATTGAGATTTCTGCCACAGAAGTGAAAGTTAGGAGAATTTGTTGTTTGATCAAATAGTCACGACATTTTTGCTCTGCGTAAGTTAACAAAATTCAACCCTAATTTTTGGGACAAACACACCAAAATTTTGAATTCAAAGATATTTGTTTTTAGTTATTGTTGGTTCTACAAGATCAACTAAATATTCTGTGAAACACATCAAACACAGGAAAATTACGGCGAAGTAGGCGATTTATGCGATTCCGTGTTTTAACAAACCCGTATCCTTACAGCTTTGCTACATCAAAACTATATTGCTACATTCAAAACTATATTGCTACATTGCAGTGTGGGTTCTATTGCAATCTTTGCTACATTGTATTGTTTACTGCATGGCATTGTTTGCCTCATCATAATGTTTGCTACATCATACACCTAACCAATGCCTATCAATGCATCTCGTGTAATTTTAAGTAAACCAAGTAGAGATAGAACACAAACTGTTTGATTTCTTTGTAATTGTCTTAAACTGCATCAAAAACAAATTAAAACCGACAAGTAGAGATGGAATAATTTTTTTGTTGAATGTGTGGTATCTACATAAGTTGCACATACATGAAATGGCGCTGTAAAACTCTTTTGAGGGGTACACCAACAGTAGAATAAGTAAATAAAACAATAATCACAATGATACACATTTAAATGGATTGCTCTTTCTCATTTTTTTAGTGGTGTCTGTATGAAAAAATGGTTTCCCACTTAATATAGGGGCAAATTGATATCACCATCAATTTGCTTGAAGTTTGCTTTGGCAAGACTTCCCTATGTACCCCCCCTCGTATATATTTACATGAGACAAAATTTATTTTAATTTTGGCCTTGTTTTTCATCAAAAACGGAATAAACAGCTAAAATAAATTAAATTTTTATGTTGCATGTAAATATATGGGGGGGGGGTACTATGGAAATCTGCCGTTGCTTTTTTGCACAGTTGATTGGAAATTGTAGTAAGTCCACGTAAGTGACTACACCTGTGAATGTTGCCGACACTTATCGCATCCGAACGTGTTCCAAATGTGTTTCTGGATTTGTTCTGAAGCACTTGCATAACACTTGCAGAACCTATTTAATTGACACAGATTTTGAACTCTGCAAAATGCTTTTTAGGTCTTCTGGAGATGTTCAGAACACATCCAGAACCCCTAAAAAGTTCTGCATACATGTTAAAAATTATTGCAACATTTCTCAAAATATGCAGTGTAAGCTGAAAACATATTTTGCAATATACGATTATTTTGTGTTGAGTACAGAATCCTGAAACGTTTTCTCAGTGTTTTACAATTCTAGACTTATGCCATGTCCACTACACCCTTGATAACCCCCACCTGCTTTTGAGTGTTACAGTTGGCGGTAACCAGACTTCATTTTCTGGGGGGGCCATTGGGGACAACCTGGGGGCGAAAAAAATTTGTAGGGGGGAAAATGCCCCCCCCCCTCTGCACCATCCCCCACCACTGGCTGTTACACAAATGAGCCCAGTGTAAGTGCAAAATGCAACTTTTGTAAACCATGTAATCTACTGAGGGAGATGACGGGTATGGGATGAGGTGACACAATATTTTATAAGACAGTTAGCACCCTGGTCTACCGCATGTTTAGTGGTTTGAAGATATGCCGTACGCTCAAATAATTCAATAGCCTTATCATACTGATTGGGGGGGGGGTCTGTGTAGGGTGACCATCTGACCAACATTTTCTGAAACACTTATGAATTGGAAGCCATGTTTATTCAGTTTTTATGTCCGAATTCATGTGTGCCGAACAAGTGCGTAGATGGGTCACCTTACCGAAACACCCTGCTTGAACAAGAAATTTTAATCGCACAAGCCTTGCATTTTGCGAATGCAACTGTTGGGCAGTGCCTCTGTTCTTTTGCCCCAATTACGTCACATGCACCTCGTCTATATATTTTTGTCTGACCTGAACTAGGAGTGATTGTCCATAGCTTTCGTGCAGCTACTGCTGCATGCGTATCTCACGCGCCGACTTTGTACGCTCGCGATTGTGGCTATGTCTTACTGCGATTCGCTTTAAGCCTGCTTGAAAGCTATGACTTCACTCCCTTAGTTCAGGTTGGGACGAAGTATAGAACTTGATAAAGCAAATTCATTGTTGCCATCACTACACAAGCCTTTGGTGAGTATCTTAAGTTCTATTACTATTTTTAATTACTACACAAAAACAAATTATATTTCAAATCTCTGAGTCAGTCTTGGCCAAGGATTATTTTGTTTTGCAAGCTGAAGCAGACCCTGAATTCCATACACTCCAGCTTTTAAAGAGACACTGGCACCTTTGAAAAATAGTGCACCCCAAGATATTCAAAATTGATATTTTGCATGGTTTTACAGCTTTGATATACATTAGCCCCTATCTGAAATGATTAGACCAAACTGTATGGTAACTATTAACGATTTTATAAATGACTCCGGCGACATTTATTCGCAGATGACGAAATGGCATTTAACACAAGAAATACATGCCGGCGGTTGAGTTCCCATGTTGTTTTGACTGGTAATGTGACCCCTTTAATGGTTTTTAATATCAATGAGTACGAGTCTATGCTATTCATGCAAAAGACACCTTTGTTTGGTTAAAGTT
The DNA here is from genome assembly GCA_023653785.1 of Ophioderma brevispina. NCBI lineage: Eukaryota > Metazoa > Echinodermata > Ophiuroidea > Amphilepidida > Ophiodermatidae > Ophioderma > Ophioderma brevispina. Next base: position 78,683 of record JAMKCH010002695.1, read on the forward strand.
AGGACAACTTAAAGTTAGCCTACAAATTACCTGGATGTCTTTAGCCTCTTATTAATATCCCTATCTGTTTTGGGCTAGTTTTATTTGTATGTGTAAAATATACATCTCTATTCTTCCAATGGCCCTAGACTATAATTTGCAAGCAAATTGAAGAAATTTTCATAATTGTACAATGTGCCAGGGCTGCTTTAATATGGATCATATTTGTTTTGCCTTTTTTGAGCTCTTTTTAGGGGTTTGGGGGCTTTTGGAATTGGGGGGGGGGGGGCATCCCCCACGTGATTTACAGGCTGTGGATCTTTGCTTCCTGATCTCATTCATGTATTATTGTCTAGCTTCACCTACTGTTTTATGCCATTAAAACACACAATATTGTATGTAAATCCAACATAAAAGAATATCATGTATCAAGAATTAAGCACCAGAAATAGTGGCAACTTCATTGCAATATACAAAGTTGAAAACCACAGTGCAATATCACTCAGGAAATATCAGTCACACATACAAATAGCACAAAAGCAACGGACCGTGTTTTCTCGCTATGAATTTGAGTACTGCAAATTTCTAATTTACACAATTTCACATGCACAAATCAAATTAATGTTGACCTAATACTCAGCAAGTGTAATTTCCAGTTTAAACACTCAACAATTTAAAAAAATAACTAGATCTATGGATCATATGCATGATCATTCCATGTTTGTACAATTCAATGTGGTGCAATTTCCAAGAAGTACAATTAAATGTCAAATACAATTTTTAAAACTCAATTTCTTCCAAGCACAGCTCACAAATTGCATCTCCAGTGACTATTATCATATCCTACTTCATACTATCACCAATAGACAAGATATGGCCAAGAAAGAAGTTACTTTAGTCTACTTTTTTCCATATAATTAGCAAATGTTCATATTGAATTAGTGATGATGCAATGGTTCTTTTTTAATGTAGCACAACTCTGAAAGTTTTTGGTTGAGGTGTCAAATTAAAATTTCTAAGAGATGTGTTAATCAACCACATTCCCGACTTAGAGGGAGGCTAGGTCAATATGATGTGTGAACAACATCAGCATATGAAAAAGATCCTTATTTATCATGCCAGTGATTAAAACAGCACTGTCTATACCTTCAATTCAGGTTCATAACATAGATCAGGGTTTAAAGTGCATTATGACCATATTATCAGGCAAATAGTTATACAAATCTGAATGTTATGAGTGCAATGGTAAGAATATTTCATGAGTTGAAAGATGAACTATTCATTTTCAAGATGGCGTCAAAAAAGCCGAGTTGATGGAACATTTCATCTTTCAACGAATGAAATATTCTTTCCATTGCACTCATAAACATTCATTATTTGTTTTATATAAAATCTAAGTAGATCCTTGTCATCTATTAAAGCTCAGACTAGCTTGACTATGCTAAGTAAGGCTAAGCTAGGCCCTAACCTAGCCTGGGCTTGTTACCGCTGTCAAGTACTGTAGAAAGTGCTACGGACCCAGGCCTAGCTTTGCAGCCTCGGCCTAAATGTTGACTTTAATTTACCTTTCTACTATAGTCACTGCATTAAACTTGGTCTTGAAGAAACCTCCATGACCGGGAATTCCACGTAGATCCTTGCTGAAAAAAATAAACTTTGCCGGCAGACAGAAGAAATTAGAAAACAACAAGATCGTGATTCCATTTGATTCCACATGTTCACTAACACAAAGACCGCAAGTTCCAAGGACTCGCTGCTGCACCGCAATCAACACGATCATAAAAAGCATCATAGTCGCGGCAAAGTTCCGATAGGTGCGTGAATTAGGTGACCCGGGTTTTGTGAAGACGCACGAGGGATGCAATAGAATGAACGTATGGAACAAAATTGCAAGCCAAACTGGACAAAAAAAATGCCACAGTAGTGAAGTAAGCCTGCATATATCCATTTATTTAAAGACAGACCCGAGCAGTGATTTTTTGAAAGAGTCAAAATCTATTAACTTTGGCAGGATAGCTTAAAGTGAAGCAGACGTCTGGAGAGAATTCTCATAAGTACTTGTTCCATCTGAAGAAATTGCAGGAAAAAGGAAGAAATGGTACTTTCAAAGATAAGAATCGCCATTCAGTTACGTGTGGTAGAAAGTGTCCGAACGGACAGTAGTGACTAAAACTTCCGATTTTTGTTCCTATTAGGTTGCTTCTGGTTAATATCATTTGCCAGGGTAGTTAGTATATCTCTACTTGATACAAAACATGCAAAAGTCTGATTTTTGTGATTTTCTGATTAGCAAACAATGATAGTGCCTTAATGACATGTTGTGACCGAGAACCCTCCAATCAAATGACAAGGATCGATTTAGGTGTTTATATAAAGGGTGTCGTTTTTGTAGTTTAGTTTTGACTTCTACAATTTCTGGAAATTTAAAATTGGTGAAGATGCTGAAATGGGAGACAAGAAAAAGACTCTAAAGTTTTAATTTTCTTTGAAGCGTAAGAAGTTGAGGAAACAGCAGTGCATGTAATGATTTCTGATTATCAATCTCCCATGCCGGGGTCATACACAAACTCATTTAGAGGCAGCGCCAGGGTAAAAATATTAGGAGGGGTGAAAAAGTACCACAATTTGAAATATAGGAAACAACCCCTAATTTTAACACATTTTTTTCTTTAAACCCTGGTTTTTCATGAATTTTAAACTGCAGATGCACCCCACCACCCCCTGGAATCACCCTGATCCCCTTCTTCAATTGTGCATCTAAAATTTTAGGGTCGAACCTGATATACCACCTAATTTGTTGGACTCATGTAAATGCAGTTTTCACACTGATAACCAAATATGGTCATGATAATTGATTGCACATCATTTGGAAATGTTGGACAAAAAAATTGACCAAATTCTGAGGCAACTATTTTAGTTGCTTACGTACCCATTGAAAGAAACTAGAATTTCTTCCCACTCATGATCATGATAGATCTGATCTTTGACTAACATAGGGTTTGTGCTGCTTCTAAAATACTTCATCTTTGTAATGTTCTTTTCTGGAGTGTGAAAATTGGCTGATATGCAGATACATGCACTACCTTGGGTAATTACGCCATTTGATGAAGGCAAGAATCAGTAACACTAGGTATTAGTAGCACTTTTCAAGAATAATTTTTTTTGTGACAGAGTAATGATATTCTAGAACAAATATTACCATATAATTGAATGCTCCGTCCAGGCAAGTCTGATCTACTTGAGGGTCTAAAAAACTTGGTTAGGATATTTGCTAAGAACCTCGATCATGAGAGTTGCGTGAATTAAGATATATACAGATACAGAAACTCATGCATGCCAAATACATAACGAATTGTATTCTTAGAAAAGGTGGTTAGCCTTACACCATTATTGGTTCATTGTTGAAGATGTTTAAACTTTGTAAAATTGACCTGGTTATAACACCAAAAGAATGACAAATGTTGGAAAATTATCCTTTAACACAAAGAAATGATGATGGGAATGTGGTATTTAAACAACAAAATTATTGTAATTTGAATCAAAATGAATTGGTTTCCAGAATTTTGGAATGTCCAAACCCCACTACAAGGACAATTTTATTTAAATAATATTAATTGTTAAGATTTTACAATTTTACTTAAGCCACTATCATTGATTCACTCAAAAAATCAAATATTTGAAATTTGCAGGAATAGCTTAAAGTGCAACACGAGATTTCACATATCAGATGTCCCTAAAAATTGAAAGTACTGATTTTTGCCCTGATGTAAAGCCTTTCCTTCAAAAATAATCCTACCTGAAAGGATTAGCCTGGAAATGTTTTTTTTCAAAAAGTTTGGAAATTTCTAATTTGTATAGGAACAAATACGAATTCAGCCCAGTTTTAATTGAAATATAAGCATATGCAGACTTGCCTTTTTTCTCTCTTTTAAGAGAATTTCGGTAGTCCAACTCAAGTAAGAATCTAGTGAGTGTTTAGATCTATATGAAATTAATATTATGACACATTTTGGGTGGCCTAAAACTCTTCTTGTTGCACCTTAAAGTGACCAATAAAGATAGTCTGTATAATTCCCTTAAGTTTTTTTTGCAACTAAAAAATTGACGAAAAGAAGAAAACAATCAGTTTCAAAGATATGAATTCCATTCATATATGTTAGTAAGTGTCAGTACGAAATCATGACTAAAATATCTGATTCTGCCCTTTATTAGTATTCTTTCAGGACTTTGAAACTAGGGGCAAGAAAAAAAAAATTTGGGGGGGGGGGGAATATAAATTTCTTCAATTTGCTCACAAATGATAATCTAGGCCATTGGAGAATAGAAGATATATTTTATACATAAAATAACAACCCAAAATAGATACACATTAATAAGAGGCTAACGACATCCACATAGTTATTTCCAACTTTTAAGTTTGCCGTAACTTAATAACAACTGTGTGCTTATTACGTGAATATCATAGACTCGTACTCATTGATATTATTAAAACCACAAAGGTTCACCGACTGGTCAAACAGGTTGCAATGCGTGTGAGAATCACTCTGGCATGTGTTTTCTTGTGTTTACACGTCATTTCCGTGTCGTCTGTTGAATTAATGCTGCCAGTGACTTGCTTATAAAATCGTTCTGTTTACCCATAAGCATGCGTGATTTGGGCTTAAAATTCTACTTTCCATGTCCAAAGCCATATCTTACCAAATTTTTCTTCAAAACCTCAAAGTAGCTGCAAATTGAGGAAAATCAAGCAAATTTTCTTTTTATGAATATTGGAAAACCTACTTCCGTCGACCCTTCAAACAGTCCAGACCTCAATTTTTGAAATCTGGGAAGCACATACCTACCCTAAAAAAGTTGAGACCCCCCACAGAGCTGTTCTCACCATCATTTTAGGGCCCTTATCCTTTACTCGCCTCATTTAGCGCGAAACACTCCTCTCCCCTAGCCCCTCAGTTTGAAGCTCTAACTCCTCCCTATTATTTAGGGCCCTTTACCCCTCTCTCCCTGATTTATTGCTTGAATACACTGCAAAATGGGGGTGTTAACTTTAACACCATGGTTTTATTTTTTACACCATATCTTGAATCAATAGGGGACCGCACCCACTGGTGTTCTTTACACCATTTGAGTGTTTTAAATTAATGCCATGCTATGTTATATGAACACCAATTTTGCTGTTACTTATATGATATGACACTGGTGTAATTTTCACCACATGTTCGGTGGTTAATTATTATTTTTTTTAACACGCCGTGTCCAAATTGACACCACTGGTGTTTAATGTAGACCATACTGGAATCAATACGGACCGCACCCTCTGTGTCAATCAACACCAAACTTTGGTGTTCACTTTTTATTTGTACCATCTGACATTTGAGTAGAAAATGTTGATTTTGTTGTTGTTTGCTTCTATTGATTAACTGCTTACCTCTAACTTTTCATGAGTTCAGATCACCAATACATAAGTTGAAATGTTGTGGCGCCTACCGAGCGTTGTTAAATACTAAATTTTAACACCAGAACAAACACCGATAAGCTTGACACTGACTGGTGTAAAATTTTAACCCCCAGTTTTCACTGACATAGCTCCCCTCATTTAGGCATTCTCATCTGGAGATTGGTTTGATCACCTCACATGTTGTAAAATAATACTACCAGCAAAAGGGCTTTAACTTTGATCATCCTCACACAAAACAACAGGTTCATTAACAATTCCTTATTTATTGCAAAGTGGATGCGGTTTCTGTACAAATCTGTCTTAGTCCCACAGGTTCCTGTGGGGTAACTACAGCACTAAGTCCACGTACATCTAAAAACTTAAATAATATTAACTTTCATTAATTATCTAATACAAACCTCTCTCAAGGATGATTATACATAATTGTATAACCTTTATATCAACAGTAGAATTCAGTGTTTGGGTTTACACAACTCTAAACCTGAAGGTTCATGCATCTTTATAAAGGACCTTGCCCCTTTACACAATGAATAGCTGATATGCAAAAGGGCTTACGTCAATATTTACCAAAATGAGTTATTAGTATTACTTTATATGTCCAATAAAAAGCACAATTTGTTGCTTGTTTACTTTCAACCCCTTCCCTCCTGAGATATCGTAATTTTTTCCTTTCGTAATCCTTTAGGAATTTCCGGAAATGTTGACTTAAAAAGGCTATGATGTCAGAAAAAGATTTTTGTTTTCTGTTTTTGATGTTTTATGGTAGCCTTTAATGTTCTTTAACTTTTAAAACAGAATAAACTGTTTTTAAGTCACTGTGTGTGAACAAACTAATTTTAATTAACGAAAGTTGCTGTTTCTGAAAAACTTAAAAATGACATTTTGACCTATTTAAATGTTCATAATTTTAAAAATAAATGAGATATTCAATTAGTTCTTTTTGATTTTAAAAACATTAGTCAAGGTGAATAATGTAGTGGCAAAAGATTGAGACAATTTTAATCACAAGGTGGTTTTTAGAAAAGGGGTTCAATAGTTGTTTTGCAAAGGGCTTACACTCCACTTTTTCAATTAAGTTTAATAATAATTAAAAAATAAGATGACAGGTTGAATGAATCACACCTTAATGACACCATATCAGTTTTTCCTCTTTTTCTCAAAAGTGCAAAAATGGATGTAAGCCCTTTTGCATATCAGCTTTTCAAATACTTTCCAATAAAATAACTTAAACCTAAGTGTTTGTTAGTTTTTTTGAAGAGACATTACAGAAATATGTTTTCTTTTAAAGGTCCATGGCCTGATTGTTATTAGCCTTGTCCCCAAGACCCCAGATTTTAATGGAAGATGTCAAAATGCTTGTGCCTGAAAAAAGTTAATATTTATTTTTCTCATTTAACCAGTGAAATCTTAAATGAAAAGGTATCTTTTTTGTGCATACAAAATTATATTTTAGCTCTCATATCAAAACAAATTTAAAATAAGTACTTTTCTTGGGTAAAAATAACCCCAATTAAATACAAATTTAAAAAAAACACTATCAGTGATTTGCTAAATCATAAAAATCAAAAAAATCTCAAAAATCAGATTTTTGCATGTCTGTAACAAGTACGGGTACCCTAACATACCCGGCAAAGGGTAAGACCAGAAGCAACCTAATAAGCCCAGAATCCGATATTTAAGCCATTACTGTCAGAAACGGACACCTACTAAAACCACGTAATTCAATGTAGAGTCAAATCTTTGAAGCCTGCGTTTCTTCCTTTTCTGGCAATTCTTCAGTTGGAAAAAATAACTTATGAGAATTACACAGGACTAACCTTCGATTTAAGTATTACTGCAAAATTTGAAATAATGTGACCTCTTCGGGTGAATAATTGATAGTGCTTTAAGTCAGATTTGAAAAACTTTATATATAAGATTGGGGGACATCTCCTTTTTAAGGGATTTGTGGTAAAAAAACCTACTTGGACACAATCAAATACACATCTATAATTTTCAAATATCAAAAATGTGCATTGTCCTTTTTTGCATAACAAGTTGCATATTAAACGTTTGGTGTGTTCCTTTTTTTTTTCCTGACAAAATTTCTGGGGTCCTCCTTTTTCCTGATTTTTGGAGCACCCATGTTCCCTATCAGGGTTAAATCATAGAAGGTGTCGAAACTACACGATGTAGAAACGATGGGTCTTTAACATATCTTAACCCATGCATGGACACTACACCGTAATAAGTTTTGAGCTTGCAGTGGTGATGGAAGCATCAAATTTGGGGAGGACACGCAATATTTTTGCACCATATTTCTGTGGGGTGTCCACAAAGAATTTTAGAGGGGAATTGCAAAGGGGGGAGGGGGGTTGTGTAATTTAGGGGCTTTGGTTTGGCTACTTTACCAGTGAACACATACTTTCCCCTTATGTTTTGTATTCACGTTTACTCAGTGATTGCAAAAGCATGCAATAGACCATCCACAAAATAACTCGCTATACCGTTATCCAAACACCTACTCCTCTTTCAACAAAAAAAGCAGCAATGAAATAACCAGACCACTTGATTGTATTTGTGAAGACATAAAAGCTCCTTAAGCACAAGTGTTTTAGTTTGATTAACAAGCTAACATGTATGTATTCTATCAGTTCTGTTTTTAATAAGCTGGGGAGTGTGTAGCAAACAACTTCACAAACCGCTAGTTTGATCAGTAAGAAATATGCAACCATTTAAAGCATTTTGCGTAGCAGCGACAAATATTTACACTTACTGAGTGAACCTATTGGCAGTCTTTTTTACAAGTATTTTGAGATTACATTTGAATGTTACATTTGGTATGAAAACCTTCTTTTTTACCCCTGCTTAAAAAGTCATCGGGGGATTTCCTATATCAGACTTTTTGTGTGTATAGCCATATTAGCGTGTGTGTGTGTGTGCATAATGGCAGCGCCAGGGTAAAAATCAGAAGGGGCAAAATATTACACAATTACCTCATATAGGTAAAGAATACATTGCAGTCCCCTGACCTCAGTGTCCTCTGCTGTCACGGTTTTGAATGGTGCCAAGGGTGTAAAAAGATCACAAGAGGTCCCCAACATGTCACCCCACCACGCCCCTCCTTCCACCAAGTAACCTCATCGTAGCCCTTACGGACTCACACGCATGCAATATATTACGGGGTTACCGTTTGACCCGACCAAGGTCACAGAGGTCACTACATTTCCACTGCCATCCCACCCTCTTCCTTTTCCACCAAGTTACATCAATTGTAGGCCCTATGGAACTCATAGACGCCATTCCAATATATTAGGGTTAACAGTTTGACGGCAAAGGTCACATGAGTCAACCTACATGTCACCCCTACCCACCCCTCCTTTCCACCAATTTACATCATTGTAGACCTATGGAACCATAACGACATGCAATATATTAAGGGTTAACAGTTTTGGACCCAAAGGTCACATGAGGTCACCTACATGTCACCCCCCCCACCCCCCCTCTTTCACCATTTACATCATTGTAGCCCTTACGGCACTCATACGGCATGCAATAATTAAGGGTTTTTTAACATTTTGACCACAGACAACACCACACACATATACACGCACCACAGATACCACAACATACGAGCAGAGTAAATCCCTATGTGCCTTAATGCATTCTGCAGAGACAATAGTTTTACACAATTTATTGCTTAACTTTTGTTTTTTCTTGAATTTTTAAACTCTCAGGGGGTGGCCAGCCCCCTGGCGCCGCCCCTGTGTGCATGGCATTCGTCATTACGGCGTACGTATATGTATGTTGTGTACCTGTGACAAACCTGCACCCCACTTCCTCTTCCATCAAAATTGAGATGTCGATATCAGAAGGGGTTTGGCTTTGGGGGTATTTTTCTCACTATCCCGTGAAACTTAAAATGAAATGTTTCCTTTGGATGTTATTAACAAGTCTTTAAAACAAAAACGTCATCCAATGTGGTCGACACCATTAATCAATCACAACTGTATTATCACTGTCTTTGCCTTTTTTTGCTTAATTAGTGTCAGAATGAACCATTTACTTAGACAACTAACTGTCTACCCTGCACTTTTTTTTGCTATATTAGTTCAGAATGAACCAGTTACTTAGACAACTGTCTTAAACTGTCTTTGTCTTTTTTTGCTTATTAGTGGTCATAACGAACCAGTTACTGAGACAACTTCCTTTGTCTTTTCTTTTTTTTCCTTATTTAGTGTCGAATGAACCACCAGTTACTGAGACACGGTCTTAAACTGTCAAAATTTGTCAATATGTTTTATTCTTCATATGGGAGCATAATCACCAAAAACATCTGATGACAATTTTGCGTTACAGTGGCCCAGCCGTTTGGGATAATAGATGCAAAAATGTGTACTAAATTGGCCCAAAACATTTTTGCACACCTTGTGAAAAGCAATTGCAGGTAACCTTACTACAGCAATTTCCATACAATAATGCTTGAAACTCAACTCAATCAACGAGGGCTTGATTTTTTAGATTTTTGAGAAATAACTGATAGTGGCTTTAATAGAAGGAGCGCAAGATCAAAAGTCTACCAAAGGTCATTTAATGGTTACTACTTATGGTCACTTACCCGGGTATAGTAGTAACACAATAAGGATTCCTTTTTATGAACTATACAATACTAAAAACACACCATACACTGTAGTAAGGCCATTCCCCTCACTAATCAACATCAAAGAACACAAAACATCCTTGTGTAATGAGCCGTTAATTGTCCACCTCATTCCTGTTCTTTAATTTCCCAGAAAATTAATGGTGTTGACATCCTACAGTTAATGAACAGTAAACTTTCCTTACAACAGTTGATTAGTGGGTAATCTAATCTTTAAATCATGGCTGTGACTGAATACACATCGTGGCACCAATAACCACAGTGATTGTAAAAGTAAAGTGCTGTAATTGAATGGTTTGGACCTGAACAATTGTGTAGCCCAATTAACCCCATGAGGTTTACCACCATTTGTACAGTACTCCTATTGCTCATTATTCAATTGATATGAGCTCTGGAACAATAAACACCAACCAAAACAACCTTTTAACTTGTGCCTGTTGTCCTAATTGCCCTATAGAGAAGTGTTTTGATTTATGCATAACAGAAAAATACTACCCCTTTTTTTATTATTATCGTACAATAAGCCGTTTTTTTTTCATCCCTTCCTTCAGGTGCGATTTAAAGGCTGACTCAGAGATTTCCCAAATGAGGGCACACTAAATTTTTCAAACAAATACATGTTTTTTGCATATACAGTAAGCTGTCCTACATACAATAATCATTGTGTGAAATACACTCACT